>JAEIFU010000678.1:0-107219 GCA_018904235.1 Lordiphosa stackelbergi | reverse complement strand
AACTTCATTTCGGCCTTTCTCTTGGCATCGAAACGACCTCTTATTTTCTATTTGTATTTTCTGAATGCTTTCTCTTGCTTTTTGCTTTTCTTCGCGCTCATCATCTAGCTCTGAAATAAGACATTGCTGAACTAGTTCCTTAAGCTCTGCGTCACCTGAGATACGCATGTCAACTCCGGTTAGTAGCTTAAATGGCGATACTTTAGTACTCTCGGCTCCAGTGTTATTTATAACTTGCTGTACCCTGCCTACGTGCTTATACCAACACCCTGGATTTTCCTGACTCAACTTAGAAAGCATAGGAACCACTATTCTGTGCATCCTCTCAACTTGACCATTCCCACGAGGTACAGTAGCAATCAATAAATGTTGGATCTTTTCCCACGATCGCAATACTCTTTAAATAAATTCGCCAATGAACACATCCCCTATCTGTGACAATCCTGTATGGGTTCCAAAATTAACCGCCTGACGCTCCAAACAGTGATGACTTCTTCCAACCCCAGTGCTACGTGTCGGATACAACCACACATACTTAGAAAAGCCATCCACAATAACAAGTATGTGATTATATCGCTTTTTGGTCTGATCCATGGGTCCGACATGATCCACATGGTATGTAACCAAAGGTTTTATCACCCTTATCAATTGGTGTCAAAAAGCCTTCTTGTCTACCGGTCTTCGCATTCACAAGAATACACTCAACACAACTATCAACAACTCGCGCAACCTTTTCCTTAAGTTTTGGGATGAAATACGATTTTTCAACCAACTCTTGTGTCCTTTTGGCAGAAAAATGACCCTGCTTATGAGCAATCTGGATTATTTCATTCTCCATAAGCGTGGAACAACAATCAGGTCCTGTTGGGATCCTTGAACAAAATCTCGTTCGATATGGAAATAATCCTCTTGTCAACTTTACTTTCAGCAACGCTTCTGACCACCCTAGTCAAATCATCAGATAACTGAGCCTCTTTCAAACGATGCAACACACGCTGGTTGCCACGTTGCATGACACTCTGCTCAATGCATCTACATGCCGCATTTTTGAACCTGATCTGTGCTCTATTCGACAATCTGAAGTCCTGGAGATACGGCAGCAACGTGATACTCTTAATGGTATCTCCTTCTGTTTGCTATGGTCATTGCAAAGGCGTTGCAATCAGTAACAACTTTAAATTTTCCTTCAAGAACATAAACGCGCCACTTTGTCAAAGCCCTATCACTGCCATAACTTCAAGCTCATATGAGTGATATTTCTCTTCGCAAGGTTTAGTTTTGCGACTCATATAGAGTACCGGATGCAACATATTGTCATCTGGATCCTCTGCAACAACACAGCACCGAATCCAAACTTGGAAGCATCTGTGTGTGATCTCTGTTTCCAGTGACGGATTATATAACTTCAGCACTGGCCCCTAATCAACGCTGCTTTCAAGCTTTCAAATACTTTTAGCTGTTTCTCTTTGAGCTCGAATTTCGATTCCTTACGTAAAAGATCCGATAAAGGTTTTGCCATAATAGCATAGCCCTCTACAAATCTTCGAAAGTATGACGTCAATCCTGAAATCGCTGTATACCCTTTTTGTCTCGAGGAATCGGGAAACTCAGCCACTGCCTTTGTTTTTTCTCCTCACCAGGCTTGATATTTACCATTTTCTGACAATGTACCCCAAGAATTGAACTTTCTTTTTCAAAATCTGACACTTGCTCAAGGTAATGCGCAAGCCATTTTCCGCTCACATCCAAAACTCTTTGCAACTTCAATAAGCCCTCTTCCACATCTTTGCTGACAATTATCACATCATCCATATACACAACGGCATCACCATTTCTAACCAAATCACGCAAAACCGCTCGATGATAAATCTGGTAAACACAGCTGGAGAGTTTGAGATACCGAGAGGTACATACAAAACCTCGTATTGGCTCACTCTGAGTAACAAAGGATGTGTATTTCTGAGATTCTGGAGAGACAGGGACATGGAAGAACCCATTTTCTCAAATCTAGAGTGGTAAAAGCCCTTCCTCCTTGCAACTTTTCTATCACACAATCCATTTTTGCCGTTGGGAAATTATCGGGGTATCTTCTCATTCAAATCCCGATAATCGCAGCATACTCGTTTTTTCCGTTCTTTTTATCGGCGGGTACAACTGGTGCTGCATATTCGGATGTGCTCGGCTTTATAATTTTCTCTTCAAGCCACTCCTGAATCTGATCATCTACAGTCTTCTGATCACAATAAGCCAACCGTCTGGATGATGAAATACAGGCACCTCGTCTGTTAACAAAATCTTCATCTCTACCGGTGCACCGGATTCTTTTTCGGTTTATAATTGTGAATTACGCGCTTCACTTCTGTGGCAACACTCTCCTTAGATGTTCCAAGTCCAATGAGCGCTTGTTTCAATTTCTTCTGTGCTTAACATGCACACATTCTTGAATTCGTTCAGCAACAATTTCACAAGAACTTTGGTTTAACTGGCCAACTTCTTCTTCCGCTTTGGTTAACACCGCTCTAGGCAAAAACTCTGTACCATTCTTAGTTACGTTCCTATCTACACTCTCGAGAATCGTAGTACCTAAAATGTATCAAGCTGCATATCTTCATCAGGTATGACGTGAAACTCAATCTCCAATTCGGTTCCGTCAATCTCCATTGATGCTATAGAAGCTTCCGAATGTCAGCACTTGACTTTCACTTTACCAGTTAATACTCTTTGTCGACCATAAAGATTTTCGATGCCCACACCCTAGTCTCAGATATTCACTTCGACGTATTAAACACAACTCAGCCCCCTGTATCTACAAGTCCTTTGAATAAGACTAGAACGTACACTGACTTTAGCTCAAGACCGGAAGAAGTAAGCTTGCTTAATGGCTTTGAATTTCCGCCTTACATTGTGCTGCTCTGTGTCCTGGTTGGTCGCACTTAAAACACTTAAAATCTTTCTTAGGGCAATCCTTTTTTAAATGCGTAGAGTCTCACACTTGTAACATTTTCTTTCTGACAAGCGTTCTGATTCCTTGCCCCTTTCACTTGTACCTTTACCATTTTGATTCAAATTTGCTCGACATCTTAATCGAACCGCGTGCCTTCTGATACACCTCAATCTGCAACTTCAGCTCTTTGAGATTTCTTGCTTGGTACATCAATGCCTTGTTAGACCTGGCATCTGGAATACCTTCTACAAAATATTCGATCAAGCTTTCCTCTTCCAATTCAATTGACTTGGCTATTTCCATTAATAAATACAAAAAACTCGTGTAACGTTTCTCCCTTCCGTTGCTGCCTCTTACTAACCTCGTGTACTTCTGCTGAGGACAATTTAACTCCAAACTCAGCTAACAATGCAGATTTTAGACTTTTTCAATCTAAAATATCCCTTTGGCTCCGCACAAAACATTTTGGCAGCCCACATAGCAACTGTTTTCCATAAACGAACAACTGCAACTTGTTCCATTCTACCGTCAATGCACAATCTTCTAATTCTTGTATCCACAGATCAATGTCCGGCGAATTCGATCCAGAAAATTGCGATACACTACCCTCCACATCTTTAAGTGTAAACCAAGTTTTATGGTCGACTCCCATGCCCTCATACCAATGTCCTCTTGGACGCTGCGATGTAACAGATCCCTCTGAAGATACTGATGCATAATCGTCATCCGCATTATTACCCGTCTCTACCTCTCCGTTTTCCTGATACCGTAATGAGCGGTAACCTTTTCTGTAATTCTGCTTTTAGTCGGTTGTAGCCACTGCAACGCGGACAAGAATCGGAGCTCGTCAACGCGCAATGCCAGGATCTCTTTTCTCTCCATTTTACCGAGCTACGATTACCTGCAGAAAGAATTTATACAAACACAAAACTTTGGACTTAAATCTTATTCCTCTCAATCAAGCCCCTGTTAACGTTACAGCGTACAATTTGTTGTTTTCCAACACTATGTCTTAAATTCCATGAAAATGTTAATTTTTTACAGTTTGCATTCCCTTTTCACAAGCAACAAAAAAATTATGCCTCCGAATACATACAAATTTTCTGCTTCTCCTTTTGGTTTTCAACCAACCTCCGAATACATACAAATTTTCTGCTTCTCCTTTTGGTTTTCAACCAACGCTCCGCTACAAATTTGGGTTGACCCTCCCTCTGACGGAGTCTCAGCTGAAATTTTTGCTTCCTTCTACACGATGTCTTGCCGTCTCGCTCGTGTTCACTGCTCTGGACCAATTGATCGTCTACGTCTGCTGCCAAACTTTGTGTATCAGCCCTTGCCTACACAATTTTGCACGCACGCTCCGTTGATTCAACCAGCTCCAGTACAGTTGATCTTCTTCGTCTGCCCAAACTTTGTGTATCAGCCTTGCCTTACACAAATTTGCACGCACCTCCGATAAATCAATCGCCTGCCGTACTCTCTTCTCGAGCTCTCTTTTGAGCAGCAAGGAGAATACGCCAAAACTTATTTTTTTAAAAAGCCACTGCCTCTGCAAACGTCGATTTTTTACGAATAATAAAATTGCTGTCTTTGTCTCCACACCATCACATACGCCTCAGCTTACAGTTTCTGCAACTTTTAATTGTTTTTCAATGTCTTTCCTTTACCAAATTGTTCACTGTAAAGCAGTCTCCATTAACCTGCACAACACAAGTTGGTTTATTGTCCCAATCAAGAAAATATTTGTTTTAAGTTCAATCTCCAAAGTTGAACTAGTTTATATATATTTGACTTCGCTCTTTGTTTTTCTGTACAAAGTATAAGCCCGATAGTTTCAGTAAGATCGTAATATCCAGATCAACAATACATGCTTTGGAAACTTCCAAAATTAATATAAACTTTCCTTAAGGGTTAAGAAGAAATTTAAATATTCTTGTTTCTTTCTGCCTCAGGAGAAATTACAAATTTTAAAGTTCATCGTCAGCTGACCGGCTTATGGTGCTTCAATAAATCGCTGCTAGGGCCCCTTCTTGAGGCAATTCCTTAAACGCATCCCGCCCTGCGACCGTCTGTCTGTGTCTTTTGGATGCAAGTCGCCCGGTCTTAATATCTATATACATTTTTCATCTCTACAGTAGCAACAGCCACGGAGACAATGCAAAGCGCCAGCTGGCGCTGCTTCTACTACATCCTTCTCCATCTACGCTCTTTAAAAATTTCTGAGATATTTCATTGTCAGCATGATGGAATTTTTGTGTCCCTGTTCCAGCAGAGAGTCTGTCACTCTTGCACTTCCTGTTCCTGGCAGCAGCAGCAGCGCACACTTTCACTTTGTCACTGGCTCGGAATATTTTCGTTCAACTGGCAATTTCGTTGATGAAATTTTCAAAAAGCTTCCCTTTTTCAATGCCACGTTTTCGGATTGAAATGAAATGAGCGAACTTTAAGTCACAGACAGGACTCGCGGGCAGACAACTCGCCTCATTTAATTAGGCCAATTAGCGAGCACACACGTCGCCCCCGGAGCAAGAAGCTGCTTGTTTATTTGCATTAATCTGTCAAACTAATTGACTTGGCGAAGTGCATCCCATTTGCCTGGCTTTCAAATGGAGTCAGTTAATTAAAAACGAAAGCGGCTCAGCAGCATCTTTGCGTACATTTGGAAGTGGGAAATCAGTGAGAATGCTTCAAGTTGATTTCGTAAAACGATTAGCAATCTTTTGCTTTGTGTCACGTTCTTGGGGCCACTCAATCGGGCAATCAATTTGAGGAGGATGTAAAATAGAGATCCTGACGATAATTCTTGTAGAACGGATAATAACGTTAAGTAAATTTATTCATAACCATTTTTCTCAGATATTCCTAACGCATAAAAGAAAGCGTCTTCGATCTTAACATGCAAATATTTATTACTGATCAGCATGGCGAGCTAAGTTGATATAGACGCCGGATAATCTGCGAATAAATCCGCAGAAAAAGAGCCAGCTGCTCCATTGTCAAAGCAGCTTTAAGCTGGACCAATATATACCCTGTGCTTGAGACAGTTGACTTGACCTTGCTCAAGCTTTGCTTCGTCCACTAATTTTGTTTCCATCTTAAAGCAAATATTCAAAAACACTTTTGAACCCAATTCCACTTTTCCTCACCCCATATTTATGGGCTTTGTTTTGAAATTCTATAAAACTCAATTTCCTCCAATAATTTGCACAACTTTTTTGCAAAACAAATAACAATCATTAAAAAGAAAACTTCAAAGTTAACATTTTGTACGTTCATTTGCATCTGATTAAGAGCAAAAAATGCGTTAAAAAGTTTTCAACTTGAAAGGTGACTCGACTGCCTATGTAACTGTGTATGGGCGGGGCAGGCTGATAATTTTAAAATTCAATTTCGACTCGCGACTCATATTTCAATTGAATTCAAAGGAAGGCGCACTGTGTGCTTACTGATAAATCAGCAGCATATCTCTTACATAACTGACATTTGTCAGTGACATGTGGAGAGTGGAGGCCCTTCTCTGATATACGAGAGTCCCAGCTCTGCTGTGCCTGTTGAATTTTTAAAGATTTTTGCTTATGAGTGATGTGCCAATCAGCAATTTAATGATTTTCTCTAGGAGAACATTCTTCAAAATATAATTACCGGAGAGAGAGAAAGAGAGACAGAGTGCGGATAGAACTCTTTGCTCCTTTGACTGCAGCTGCATTTGACATTTGATGCATTTCCCACACAAAAGGGGGTCGGGAAATTTTCTTATTTGCCGCTCGACTTAAGTTAAGGCAAATAAATGCATTTTCATTTTTTAACTTCCAGACGGTAAATCGAGTAAAATCGACACAAATTCCTCTCCGACTGCACGGATAAACGCATTTCCCCACCAAAAAACACACTCAAACTCAAACACACTCACACAAAGCATATTTGCATTCAAATTTTGTAGCAACAAACAAACAAGCAAAACTAAACTGAACTGAAATTGCCGTGGTGTGCGCTACGGGCCAGGTGTAACTCACCGCAAAAAAACCTGCAAAAAGAGTTGAATGCAGCCCACCGAGTGGCGACATGCACTGAGAAAATTTAACGAGCAGTTCACGGGAAGTACGATTTTATGATGTGAAATTATGCTCACAGTGCTTAGAGTTAAAGATGTTTGCTTATTTAGGTAAGTCCAAGCGCAAGCCTTATTAACCTTTCGGTTTGGTTATTTTAGACAAACAAAAGCGGCTCCATTTGGAATCCCATTTTGTTGATAAAAGTACTAAATGCTTTGGGAATGTTGCGCTGATTTGATACTTTGTGACCCAATGTAATCCCAGCATAAAAGCACACAAAGCAAACAGTATGTGCCAGAAACATTCATCTCTCAAATTTATACATTCATAAGCATATTTCTGGCTTTGTTTTTCTTCATCTTTCCCTTTATTTCTACATCAAATAAATTAACGAATATCGAATTTTTACTTTTAGTAATAAAATTTCCCGGTTTTGGTTACAAATTTTGAAGTGGTTTAACCAAATACTATGTTTGAAATATCAGTTTTTCTTACTTCCGATATATCGTCATCCAATTTCGAATATTAACAATCAGCGAGTTTAAAAATGAGAAAATTGAAAAAAGTCAATAAGATTCATTTTCCGACCGATCGATTATACGGTAGCCATAAGATATAGTCTTCCGATTTCTACCAAATTTTACAAATCTGTTTGAAAGCATTTAAAATTAATAATTACAGAGTTTAAGACCGATAAAATTGAAAAAAAAATCATTCTGATTAACACCCATTTTCTGACCGATCGGTTTTAAGGCAGCCATAAGATATAGTCATCCGAATTTGCACAAGTCCTCCAACTGTTTGAAAACATATAAAAAAAAAGAGTTTCCGATTTTAAGACCAATAAAATGTAAATCAAAAAAGTTTTTCTCACTAAGAACCATTTTCTGACCGATGGCTGCGATGGCAGCTATAAGAAATAGTCATTCAATCCGATCGGTTCCGACATGCACTCTGTGCGAAATTTCTACTTGACTAGTCAGCAGTGCTAATACCCTCCTTTAGTTTATTATTAGGTCGGCTATAGTCTACACGGAGTGGTTCATAGGTGAATCTAAAAACGGTGCTCCAGATCGCGATTTTTCGCTGTCGGTCTATCATCTCTAAAACTTGCAACAGACCAGAAGAACATTACAAGATTCCAGAATTTAGGTTCGACCACTGTTGGCGGTTCCTTAACCAACTCTTCGATTGAAATGAATTTTTGAAATTGCTTTTCAAATAGTTCTGTCCGTATTTGCTGAACTTTGTATATTTTTGGTCTAAAAAAAGGAAAAATTGTGTGTTTCAGTGTTTGTCATTGGAACTCTGGAAAAATTTCAACAAACTGGAATGCTTTTCGGATTATTGTTTAAACTTGGAGTGGTTTGAAAGCGTGGATCGCTTTCCCACAACACGTTGCAAATCTCATAACTTTTGAAACATTTGAGTTATCCCCATGTTTTTTTTTTGAAGTTCAAAGTTCATTTGGTTACGACCACAATATAGGGCGTAATAAAATCGGTAAACTTCAATTTTCAATTTTCTGATCAAATTATACAATTTTTAATTAAAAACTTAAAAACTTAAAAAAACTTAAGTGGTTTAAATATATTTTAACACAATTATTGTAATAATTTTTAATACAAAAATAGAGGGAAGTTAATTTCGGCTCGACAGAAGTTTATATCAAGGCTGCAAACCTCTAAAATTTAGCAGAAGGTTCGGCCCGGGGGTTCGAGCCCGATGTAAGTCTAAGTCCCTGAACCCAAGGTTCTGGTTCGAACTTCGGTTGGCTTGAACATAAGAAAATTATTATAAATTATTATTTCACTAATGCATTTTTAATTCAAATTCATTTCAGTTTCTTTGGCTATTTTTTTATGATGCCGCTGAATGTGCCGCTGCAGGTTGGTCCCGTACCGTCCCGTCATTCCAAATCCGCATACATTGCACACACTTTTGTAGTCCTTTTTAATATATTTATAATGATCAAAAACTTGCGTAGGTAAACAATTGAGTTGAACAATTAGCTTTAAATTACGTGTCAGTCGGCCAATTACAATTCTCACTGGAGAAGACGAAGTCAAACAATGCACGACAATGATTGAACAAAAAAGTGAGGCAAAGTCAGAGAGCGTTCTCTCCATCAGCTGATATTAGCTCTGGTCATTTGTCATCTTGCTCTCTGCTTCAGCTTGCCAGTCTTCAATGTGTTGATTTCACATCTTTTGTCTCTTTTCATCTCATTATTCCATCATGGCGACACGTCGCTGCAGTTGTCTGCATAGAAAAGCAGAAAAATGGGCCCATTCCCGACGTTAGCTCTAAGTTATTGCATTGACAGAAGCAAGAAATAGGCACGGGATTCATTCAATTGTAAACATTAACATACATATGTACATTAGGTCGGACATTTTATGTATGTAAATATGTAACGCCATACTGATACCCTTTTAAACGATGCGTTATCGTCTAAAAAAGGCATAACAAAAAAATGTTTAAAGTTTATCACTCATACGTACTGTTGCCCTTGCCTACATGTGTAATTTTTAAGTAGTTGGCGTAGACTTGGTTTGAAGTCATAACATTTGACAAAAAGCTACAATGACCATTGAAATTTTTTTTTTATATAGCCAAGACATATGAAAATAATATTTACTAAATATATATTTATTCGAAATAGTAAATTACTGCAAAATTTCTACTATGTAAAAATTTCTACGATAAAAGTAACATTTACACTAAGAGGCTATTAGGATATCTTTGAAGTAAGGTCTCACACGAACTGAAGTGTGGTGCTGTTCATCACGGTTGCAGCCGTTCCTGCGAATAGTCTATTTTTACTGTGATGCTTATAAATTGACTTTGATATGATGATTCCCATTCTTTCTACAGAAGGCAATTTATATAAAAAAAAAAACAAAAAATCTTTATTTATTATTGCAAATTCATTTCATTCCCCTGAAAGTAGTCTCCCTCGACTGCATTACACTTCTGCCAACTTTTTACAATTTTAAAAATATGCTACAAAGTCTTCTTCCGGTATAGTCTTCAATTCCTTCTTTGTTTCCGGCTATAGAGATAGCTCTTTTATCAATTTAACTTAATTTAATTCGGAGCGGTCTCTTGAGTTCAACGAATTGCCCTCGAGTAGCCCAAATGCTCATTCAAAGTGGTTTCCACTAATATGTCGGTAGTATCTGACTAGAAGGCCCGTGCGTTCATGCGGACATGGCCCATGTTGGAACCCCGCTCGTGGACAATGCTGACTCCAACCTGCAAGCCACACTAATCGCACTTTCTGGAATGGACAGTCTTAAAAACTTAGTCCCATATAAGAGCGTGGATAAAACGCATCTCTTCATTGAAAATTAGCTCGCATCGTCAAAATTAGGTCTTAGTTTTCCGATCAAAAATACATTCCATTCCTGCTCCATATTTGTTTGTTGCTCGATTAAATTCAAAATTGACAACTTTAAAAATGATACGGAGAGTTCGTCGACGAAATTTCGATTCGGCGAACGTGTCGTATACGTAATATTTGTGGAAACTTTGAGCGCTTTTCGCAGAGGTTAAACATGATCTACAATTTTTTGGTTTTTTAATTTATTATGTTCACTCTAAAAGTAATCGTTTAAGATGGTATCAGTTAACTTTCTTATCGGCGTCCACCCTAATGTACATATGTACATTGTACATTGTACTACTATGGTTACCTTTGGGAATTTATGCAAACTGGTGTATGTATACATTGTATTGTAGCGTACGTCGACCTGCAACAGATGTATCAACAAATATTTTTTATACCATTGGAGAGGGTATGTATGAGGTGTGTGAGGTGCAAGGGTACATATGTAAGCTTTCATAGAACCGAATTTATCTTTTGTATATTTTTGTGTAAGTAGTTTGACATTAGATATGCATATTAATCGAGCTTGCGTTAATACTCTGATTATTTGATATAAACGAATTTAACCTCATGTTCATAGCAGCGACACAGACTTTGATCAAAACTGTTCTGAAAAAGATAATATTCAGAAATGAAGAGTATAAAGACGCTACCAATGAAAATAAAAAACAATTCTGCCTAGAAATAACTTTTCAACCGATCGTTCCTATGACAGCTATATGCTATAGTCATTCAATTCGAACGGTTTGGACAAATAAGCAGCGTATTTCTTCCTAAGGACTTTATGTATAGTTTGGTTAAAGTAGCTTTAAAACTGACGGAGGTGACGAACGGATAGTCGGACACGGCTATATCAACTCAGCTCGTTATGCTGATCAAGAATATAAATACTTTATGTGGCTTTCTTTTATGCGTTACAAACATCCGGACAATTTAAATATACCTACTCCAAGAGTTTAAAAATGGAGTAGAACAAAAAAATAGTTCAATTTGAATAGATAAATTTTTTATTTTTAATTTACAAAATCGTGTTTCAAATTCATCCCTTAAAACTGAAAAAAACTAAGTCTTTAGGCAATGAGCTCTTTGGGAGACATTCACTTAACTTTGACCTTTTAAGCAGGTTTTCTTCCAAAATATGTTTATATATATAGTTGGTCAAGAATAGATTTGGATAAATTTCTAAAACTTGACCTCTTTGCGATAAGAAACTGCTGGAAATTTATGATAAAAATCACATAGCTGCGAAGACTTCAGAAAATGAAGGCGAACGCACACAGGCTGCTTATTAGTGATAACTAAACGGTGGATGCGAAACTGATTTGATATTTGATATTTGATTGCTTTTATTGATGGACATTGTTCATAAATCCAATGTAGATCTGCTTTTCAATCTTATATCTCTGTCATGTACATATTGTCCATTACTTAGCCACATTTCTTCATTGATGTCATTTATCTTGGCTTTCTCATTCCTCAATCAGAGCCGATTTTATTTTGCGCTCTGTACCTCAGAATGCGCTTCCCTTTAGAGACTCCCATTCCGGCTGCAGTTTCGACAGTTGCAAAAGGCGGGCAAAAAAATTGCATCGCCCCGAAAGACATATAAAAATCTGTCAGTTTGAAAACCACGCGCATGTATCGCAATCTGACTTCGTTTTTGTTTCGCCCGTTTTGTTGCTTCACGGCGCAGCCCTCCCCCTCCGCCTCCGCAAAAGGCTGTCTTGTGTACATGGGCAGCCTCTGACTTGGCAGTCGATGGATGAACGCGGGGTAACCACCCACCAACTGGCAACCTGCGCGATACACATAAATGCCAGAACTTGCCAGAAGTCTGACTGACTGCCTGACTGACAGCACGACGGGTTCGACCTTGTTGCTGTTGAACTTGGCCGTTCCGTACACAGACTGTGTACATATTTGAATTGCATTGGGGTTTGGAATAAAGTGCAGACATATTGTGAGGAAACGTTTTGATTGAGCGACATTGTGAACGATATAATTTAGTTGCTTTTAAAGGAGCTTCCAATCGAACATAAATTTGATTCACCATCCACTTGCCCCTACATATACATTAATTACTCAATGTAGGGTAATTGGCGGCCCGAACCTTCATCAATTTGTCTGCCTTAGGTTGGGGCTAAGCATATAAGTCCTTACAAATTACGCTTTAGCATAAACAAACACAACTTCTCCAATGTAAACATACCCCGATCCTGGCAAGGTACACAAAACTGGCAGCATTTTGTGGCCAAGTGTACAAAGCAATTGCCATAATTGACACCGTAGTGAATGAGGGGGCGGCGAAGGGGGTGGAGTGTACTGCACTTTAGCTAAAATGCGGCAAACTTAAACTGTAACTGAAAAGACGTTTTAGCATTTTGCGGTCATATTCGTTGCAATGCTGGTGCTGCCGCTGCAGCCGGCACAAAAACAATGCCAGGACACAGGCCAACAGCATGGAGCTGCTCCTGCGGGAACCGCAATAAACAATAAACTGTAGCAAACGCAAGGGAAAGGCAGCGGCAGCCAAAAAGGCAAAACCAGACACAGTTCAGAGTCGGAGTCGGAGTCAGAGTCCCTCACATGGTGGAAGATTAGCAGCGTATAAATAATGACTGGACACAGGGAGGACAGAGCGAGAGAGCGGAACAGGCGAGTGTGGTGAATATTTGCGGCTGTGGGAGCCATAAATATTTTTTGTAGGTCGTTCAGTGTGCCACTTGAAAACTGCGAGTTCACACACACACACACACATACGGAGTCAGATAGAAAGATGGTTTCTACGGTAGTCCAAAAGTCAAGCCAAGTATAAGCGATTCGGGATATATCCTAACTTAATTTACAGTTACTGGCTGTTAAACCAAAACAAATGACAAAACGGTAAGAAAATAGATAGGTTTCGAAAAATTGCTCATACCACACGTAATACTGATCAAAAAAATAATAAAAAGGGGCCACAAGTGACGGCAAGACCGAAGGGCAGTCTGAAGCGAAAGATAGTTTGAAAGTCGAACGGGGGCCTAGCCAAACTTTTCCTTAATACGGAGTCGTAGAAGCAATAGACGCAATTAAAGAAAATCTGTGTCAGTCCTTGCGGGCTAAAGAAATTATTAAGTAAATCCTTTCGGAATTATATGTGCAATATCTCTTGCTTAAAGTTATTTTATATCCACACCATATTAATCATTAATTTCAACTAAATACATAATAAATCATACAAATTTTATTTCAACAATGGTTTGTGTTCAGTTTGTTTTCTTTTTGCCAGGAACATTTACAGAGGTCTGAAGGAGGTCATGTTGCGTCGTCCCACGAGCGTAAAGGAGGTTGGTTTTGAATAAACGAATGACTCGTCACTCACAAACGTTTGGCAAACGTTTTACAACGGTAAAATGTGTGATGGGATCTTTAGGGGGTAAAAGAAGTGTTGTAAGAGGATAATACAGTTGATATGTATAAGTACGATTTAATCAAACGCAAAATTGTGTGGTAGTATATAATAAGATCTGACAAAGTGGAGCGATAGCATGAAAACAAAAAAATTTCTCACTAAGACTTTTTCAGACCTATCTTTGTATGGCAGTATATATATAGTTGTCCGATTTTGATAAATCCGGTGAAATTATGTGAGTCATAGAAACTATAAATAGGGGGTTGGGAGCGATAGCATTGAAAACAAAAAAGTTTTCTCACTCAAACTACTTTTTCAACCGATCGTTCCTATGGTATAGCTAAGTCACCGACCGCGGTCCGACAAGGCGCGTATTGTCCAAAAGACTCGAAGTTTGTGAGATAGCTTAAAACTGACGGAGGAGATAGCAAGAAAAGACGGAAGACGGAGACGGAGGACAGAGGACAGAGGAGATACAACACGTCACGACAAGAATAATAGTGGTCGGAGACTCTCCGTACAAACATCACAATTTTAAAATACCCTCTCCAAGGGTAATATTTTTTATTTCCATATTATCCAAGGAATTGCAAAGAAAGACATGAAATAATATTCTAGGTAATTCATGACAAATTAAGACATTTTTACTCTTACTTTGTTACAAAAATAAGTTTTCTCCGATGCTTCGATAGCGGGTCACAACAATCGATTGTTTGCCAAATACACAATCATCGATACTATCGATTGTGCTATCGATGTTTTTACAACACTACTATATAGTATAGCTGCCATACAAAAGATAGGTCTGAAAAAAAGCCTTAGTAAGAAAAACTTATTTGTATTCAACGCTATCCCTCCCAACCTTTTCACAGATTAATATTTTAAACTACTACACAATTCTGTCAAGTTTGATTCAAATCGAATGACTATAACATATAGCTGCCACAGGAACGATCGGTCCAAAAAGTAGTTCTATCTGTTTCAACACAATTTGATGAATATATCGTTTAGCCATATAACAAACTGGCAGCATATATCATGCTCCAAGGGTATATAAACTTCGGAAGAGCCGAAGTTAGCTTACCTCTATTTATTTTATGTGGAGTTGACTCCCAGCGAAAGCGATTTAGTTTGTCTGAGTACTAAGCTTTAATCTTTTCACTCTGAACGTCCACGCGCGTGTTTTAACATAATTGTCCAATTGTACGGCTACCCAACAAAAGCATTGAACTGAATTGGCTGGCGGATATATTTTCTCCCTTGGAATAAGATTGGCTGCGTGTCTCCTACTGCTTCGCTAAAGCGCACTGCCCGTGCAAGTGGCTTTGCCCCAAAACCAAACAAAAACGAGCGCGTTTACTCATGCACTCAAAAAAGTTGTCATCACACGACACAATTTAGACACAATTTGAAACTATGAGTATCGAATTTCTAATACTCGAGTTCAAATGGACACTAAAGAAAAAAGATTCGAAGATTTCAAATTGATACTAACGTTATCAGGATGAATTTATGTATTAATTTTAAGGATCAATGAAAGGTCTTATTAATTAACAATCAACATCAAATTTGTTTCATTATGATATATTTTATTAATAAATTTTTCTTATCTGTACTATAAACAGTCAGTAACATTAAAATTAAAAACAAAACATTAATAAAAAATTTTTTATCAAACTCTATCAAAAGTAATTATATATATATAAATGAATCGTCAAGTGTGGAACCCACTTAAGTGGAAAATGTCTCTCCTCGTGTCCAAGTGTTCACAGAAGTCACATACTGGTTCCCGAACGTACACAGAGTCCAGTAGACTGGGGGCGAAATACCAGTGTTAGAAGGAAAATGTCACATGATCTCTTCTGAGGAAACCCTGCCGTACTGTAGCAGTTTACGCCAGAAGACCTTGAGTGAACGCTTAAAACCTGTTCTGAGCTGTTTCGCACCTCTCTCATGTACGTTGTCTTGCAAAGCGCTAAAGGTCCAGCTCTGCTGTTGTGTGTCTGTCTAAAGAGTTAATTTTTTTAATATATTTTCAAAAAACAAGAATACTCACTGCTTATACCTCAAATAGCATAAATATTACTCATAACGTCGTCTGGGAAAGGGTCCTCCATAGCCTTTACTTTAACTAAGTACACATTTATTTACAAAAAAGTAAAATCACTAGGACATCCTACCGACGTGCGGCTTGTTACAATCAAACCGAATTTCGAAATAAAAAGAATTGTTAGTTTTAAATTAACACTCGCATCAAATCAATATTCGAAGATTCAACTAAACTTTCAGGTTTCATTGATACAAAAACGAGAAAGGCAAAGTAACTCGTCTGCCAAGTTTGGTACCGAAAAGCTTGTCTCAACGGTTAGCGACTTACTCGTCCACTTAAAAACATTACATATTAAGGAATTTGAGAACAAACCAGTTTTTCTTATAAACATTTTGAACAGAACATTTGTATAGCGTGCTACAAGAAGTAGTCATCGATCCGGTCGGTTCCGACATATTACACGTGCAGAAAGAAGAATAAATGGGAGTGGGGGGGATTGAGATTACTGGTCGGAGATGTTCCTTCTCGTTTTTTTATTTGTGATTTTTGGTGGCTTAATCTTTAGTAACCGCTCTGCTGACCGGCGAGACCCAAGTGGACACAAAATACGGTGCAGTATATATAATTTACTCCGTTATAAATTAGTTTATGTGACAGGTAGTCCTATGTCGGGAATGTGAAATCAGCACCAATAAAATCAAGTCTGCGCCAAATGTACTATAACAGGACTTCAAACCGGAACCGTTAACCGAAATAAACCGTTTCAAATCGCTTACCGGAACCGGAACCGATACACATTTTTTTGTTAGAACCGAAACCATTAATGGAACCGATATCACCGGAACGAAACCGAAACTTTGATACCGGTACAGTTCCGGTTTTTTTATGCGCTGTACCTAAGTATATTGTGCAAAAAGCATGTAACCCTATAAAGTATATATACTGGGTTTGTCCGGAGAGTAATAGGACTGATTTTCTTCTTCGGTAGAGGGCGTTCCTAGCTAACGCACGAGCGGCTGGTCAGTTGTCTCCGAGCACATGGAGAGTCAGGACAGGCATTTCAGCGCGACGTGTTTCTTTGAGTGGTGCAAGCCGGCAAGAGGTATGCGATTAAATTCTGTGCCTCAATAAGGACCGTAAGGTCTATGTGTGGCCCCCCTACATGGGGCCAGCCGGAAATACCTACCTACCTAAATTCTGTGTGAAACTCGGTAAATCTGCAGGCTAACCCAGATGTTGCTTTAGCAAGAAGTGGTGTGTTTCGGTGGCAACAGGCCTTTTTGGAGGGACAGGAAGAGGTCGCGGGGGTGTGCAAGTTTGAACTCAAACCGTTACCAGATGTTAAATTTAGGGTGTGCCGGTTGTCTAAAAGTACTTAAAGGACTTGAACGCACCGCAGGGGAATCCCAACGCTTCGTCAGCCGTCCTACAACCCAGATG
Organism: Lordiphosa stackelbergi; assembly: GCA_018904235.1. Lineage (NCBI taxonomy): Eukaryota > Metazoa > Arthropoda > Insecta > Diptera > Drosophilidae > Lordiphosa > Lordiphosa stackelbergi. The sequence goes on along the minus strand of JAEIFU010000678.1, from coordinate 89,948 downwards.
TGGATCCTCGCCTGAAAAGGCCGATGGAAGTTAAGCATTTTGAGACGACAAAGGCTCTCAAGGCTATTCCGGAGAATGCCTTTCGTGACGCCTTCAATGCTTGGAAATCGCGTTGGCAGCGCTGCATCGACGCAGAAGGAGCCTATTTTGAAAGTTTTTAAAGATTTGTAACGATTGGCTCAATAAATTTATTTAAATCGACTCAGTCCTATTACTTTCCGAAGAAACCATGTATACTTCATCGGCATCAACAGCCGACTCGATATAGCCATGTCGGTCTTTCTGTCCGTAGGAACAAACAGGTTTGACATGTACACTTCTTATACTTGCAGGCAGATCAAGTTAATTTTCAATTTTTGCCACGCCCCCTCCCGCAACCGCAATATGTAAGACCGTTGCAGTCGACTTTAAAATTTGTTTCGTAAATAACTTTGGTGTTTTTGCTCAGATCTCATTGTGCTTTTCAGAATAGATAGATTTAAGGCCTAAGATAATATATATTAGGAGACGATGCTGTAACTTTAAAATTGTGGCTCTGACAGTTTTTTGCGGTTAAAAGGGGGAGGGGGGAAGTTTTGTAAATCTGAAACAAACTTGATCTGCGTACGGTATACAACAATGTATGTACGTGCAAAAATTTGAGACTCAACCATATTGAATGCAATTATGTTATTGCTAGCAAAGCACAAGAATTCTGTATAAAAAGTGGACGTATAAAGTTCGAAGTTAAATTCGAAAGCTAAGAATTTATTATTTATATGGCCATATAATGTGATCATTAGTTCTTACATGTTGACGACGTAACAAAAAAATATGAAGATATAATTTAAATTTAAATATGAAACCATTCATATTGTGTTGAATTTTAATTCGTTTTATTACACAGGAATATAATGATTTAGATTTATCTCATAATGTAATTTTTCCAGTGTCAAAAATAAATAGTACTTATACCGGTACGTACCGAAATACCGATATAAAAATCCGTGTACCGTATCCATACCGAAAATTAATTGAAAACCGAAATAGAACCTTCAACCAAAACATTCATTTTGGGACGTATCGGAACCGGAGTTCGTTTCGCTTCTAAGCCCCGCACTATACTATCCAAATCCGACGCATAAGGGGATGATATGGAAACATTCATATTTTGAGCATACAGAAAAGTTATAGGTAAGGTAAATTGCTTACTTGTTTATTAAAGGAGTATAAATTCATTTTTTTAACTTTGAAAAAGAGGAATGATTTGTCCATTTAGCAATGAGATATAGAGATGGCTGTCAAAGAACTTATATGAGCTGCTTAGATAGTGTAATAGTCAATCTGACTATGAGCTAGCCTTCCTAAGCTCTCGTTTGAGTCATTAGACAACCAAGCTACATGATCTGTTTTTTAGGCAACTCATAAGAGAACTCAGACAAGTAAAATAACACTGTGATCAACTCGGTATGCAGAACAAGCCCTGGCTCGTGTATTGCTCACCGAGGACTGAAAAACTCGCCACCCCAAAAAGGTACAAAATTGAATCCCAAAAATTAAGCATTTCTTTTTATGTTGGTTGAGGGTTTCAGACTGAAAAATTGAAACACAATAAAAAAGAAAATTAGTTGAACCTATTTCCGTTTAATGTTTACAGATTGCCTAGAGAGCTGTACTTAGGGGGACACATTTGCTTGGTTTGATCTGTTGAAAAATGTGTGTGGTTCGTGGATGGTTCGCCCTGCCGTGTAGCCCGGATATGAATATGAAAATGCCATGAAGGTCAACACACAAATTGTACTAAAGATTGTCAAGGAGGGCGAGTCAAAAGCCAAACAGAAAATGAAACAGGAAAAACAAACAATGCAAAAGAGTTGATGGGCAACTGATGACAGGCGTGGAGGCACAGGTTGAGTTGAGCTGAGTTGAGTTGAGGGGCCAAGAGCCAGGGTCAGGAGCAGGAGTAAAAGCAGCAGGCTCCTAGGGCCCGGGCCGAGTGTCTTTTCACCGCCTGACGACTCTGCACTTGACTGAAATGGCAATTCATTTCAACTGGGCTGCTCTACTCCTGCTAGCTATGGCCTGTTAACGATTACGTGATGAATTTGCATTGCGCCTCCCTGGTCCCCCGCTGAGCAAAAACAATATGCCAGGCCTTGACTCCTGCCAATCGAGTAGTAGGAGCCAACGGAACGGCGGCAGCCACTTGGAAGCCGTCAACGTCAGGTTCCCCTCACTTGGACTGCGTGCAAAGTAATTTAACGCCAATTTTATGGCCCTGCCTTCTCTCCCCTTCCACTATTTTGCGTTTTTATTTATTTATGCCATTTGCTTTGGCTTGCAAATGGAAAGGAATTGGTTGGCTGGCGGCGGTGTGAAAAATGATTTTATAATACATATCAACGAGTTGCACCATAAACGGGTTTGTTTGCAATAAAACTGCCAGCAATTACAACGTAGCAAATTGCATATAAAAAAGCAGGAACAATCAGCACAAATGCCTAACAAGTTGCCTTGACTTAGAGCTGGCCCCTGGGGGTAGGCAATGAAAAATGTTAATTGGCTGGCAGCAAAAGGTGTTAAAGTGAAAAGTGAATCAACATGTACACGAGTGTTTTGGAATGTTGCGAAGTTCATAAAAATTAAGCAGGTCTAAGTCATAAAGATGTCAACTTAATAACTTAAGCCAATGATATCTAAGGCAATTCACATTACTTTCAGAAAGCAGCACTCTCTATTTTATATCCTGCAGCAAAGGTATGAAGGGTATGATAAGGAGCAAGATATAAAATGATATAAAGCATCTGCCAGCAGACCCTCTCTTTGTCGGAAATATCCACAATTTTGTTTGGGGGAGTGTTGTAATTCTAGAAGTTAAATTTAGAGATAGAACTTAAGCGCCAGAGCTGCTGCCCACTCTGAATCTCACACACATAGAGAAAGAGGGGAACTGAGCCCGTTCAGTCTTGGTAGTCCTTTAGTTTAAAGAATATCTAGATCCTGCGCAACGTAAAATTGGGTTGGATAAAAATTGTTGTTTTGTGGCTGCACCCAACTAAATTTGTATGAATGTCAAACACGTGTCTAAAATTGAAACTGAAACTAGTATCATTTTCTTGTGTCAATGTAAACCCAGAAAGTATGACATTGAAACTTAGAATATTAATTTGATGCGCAGAAGTATTGATTGTAAACAAATCAATTTCGTTTTTGTTCGAAAATTCGAAGAATGTATGAATTTTAACACGAAGAATGCCGAACGTCGCAACTTTTACAGCTGGCGAAGTTCTGATTTACGGGCCGATTTCACATCCCTGCAAACATTTTGTCGGGTTTCTTATCTCCTCGTCAAAATGTAGTTTGGCGATAGTTTAAGATGAGAGTCTGATGATAGTTTGGCGATTTACAAAAACAAAACACACAAGGTTTCGCATTTTTAACATAAAAGGGATAAATTGGCGATATGTGGCATCAATTTCTATTGCCCTATATATATGGACAGAGTGATAAATAAGAACTTGAGAATTACAAGCAAGCATTTAGGGGTGAATGCTTTCAAATAGATTCAATACAAGTAACCCTTTAGTTGCCTCGTCTTAGACGCACAGCGTGGCGCAGACGTCTAAAACGTCAGTCCCATCCCATGTTTTCAGTCCAAGGGAAACCGAGTTCGAATCCCCTCTGAGTAAGTAAAAGTTTTTCAGGTAATTAAGTATAAGTTTGTTTAATTCGTTGTTTATCGGAACAGGCAAGCAGAGAGCTATAGCTGCAGCCAGCAGCAGGTTGTGTAGCAGCACGCACAAATATTTATTTTTTTGTGTGAATCGCTTTCTTATCCCTGAGAAGAGACTTTTTCGTATCTCCCAGAAGAAACGCTTTCTTTCCTTCAAGAAGTGTCGCAGAGTGACACATTTCTTCCCGAATGGAGATGAGAATGCGATAAATATGCGATATCGCCAGAGTGAAGCGACACCTACTGGAAGAATCGCATTCTTATCTTCTGCGATAAAAAATGTTTGCTGGGATCTTCTACATAGAGCTGTCTGTCACATATACTAACAACTAACAGTGTAAAATCGATGACTATTTGACACATAGCAGCTATCTGGGAGAATAGAAATCGGCCCTTAGTGATTTAATTTTTGTGCAAACAATTCTGTACTTAATTAAAAGTAAAGGCTATGGAGGACCCTTTCCCAGACGACGTGATGAAGATGAATAAATGGATTTCAAATGGAGCATATTTACAAGATGAGTATTAATTATGTTGTAGTCGTTTTTTGCAAACATATGTAAATAAGAAATGTAACTGTTTAGACAGGACACATAAACTGCCACAATGCTGCTGTGGCTGTTTCAGCGCTTTGCAAGATAACGTACATGCGAGAGGTTCGAAACCTAGAAAGCTGCAGAAAAGGCGTTTGACTCGTTTTTTACTCAAGGTCTCTGAAGGCGTAAGCCGCTACATGTACGGCTGGGTTCTCCAAGAAGAGCTTTAAACAAGTTTCGGGTGGACTCTAGGCATGCAGTGAGAGACCAATGTTTGCCCTTATTAAGGTGTCCACACTTGACAAATTCAATTTATTTGTGTAAATAAATTACATTATGAAGGAGTTTGCAATAAAAAAAAAATATGTGTATAATGTTATGTTTTAATTTTAAAGGCAGTGTGTAATTAACTGAATTTATACTACAAACTTGATAAGAAATAATATTGAATTAGTAAAACCTAGTATCAAAATGAAATACATAGTTTGATAGTTGAAGTATCAAATTAATAAGACCTTGTGTCAAATTGATACTAAAAATTAATAAAAAAAATATTCAACCTGATACACGTTAAAATCTTTGTTTTTTTTAAAGAGATTGTTTTATATTTTGATAGCAAAAACAATGACATCAATCGATCATAGGGAGTTAAAGCATGGCATGACGTTAAAAAAAACATAAGTGAGTTTTGACTATTTTTAGAAAATTGCAAAACTCGGCGAATTTGGCAACGATTTTTAGGATTTTCAATAATTCAAGTTTTATTTTAGGTTATCTTAGTCAAAAATGTTTTCCATGTTATCTTTATTTGCATAAGTGTTTGAGAAGCGACTGGTGTGCATTAGTTCCAGCGGGCGAGACCGTCGAACGGTTGTGATGGTCAATAAAGAAGAAGTATTTGACGTGACATTTGTATGAGCGGAGCGCTGCGCCATGTGAATCCGATACCTGGAACGGGGGTAATTCCGGACAATCGACAATACTTAGCCACCAAGCGGGTATACCGTCAAATACTGACTACTGTATACCTCGAACGACCTTCGACAAATCTTACGACGTCTGCATCCCAAGCCGAAGCGAATGGGAAAACCTTCTTACTAACAAAACAAACGCCATAAATATCTACACGGATGGCTCTAAGCTCGACGAAGGGGCGCTTTCCTACCTGTGTTCTTGAGGGGACGACAGCCGAAAAGTATGCAACATTTTAACTCGGCTATTTCATCTTATGGTTTTAAAGATATTCATTAATTAAGTTATAAACAAATTAACATCTGCCCTAAAAGCAAGCTTTGACACACATCGCGTTATATTTATTAAGTTTTGAAAAAATATCAACATCAGGCAGATCGATCGCCTCGTTAAAAGGCTTTCAATTGATTATTTGTCCAGGTCACTTTAACATTTCTCTCTCTTGATTTAAGAGCTTTGGCAAACATCAGGCTTCTCAGGGCGCAACGCTGACTTACTACAATATGTCAGCTTCCCATTTAATTTCCTTTCCGCTCTAGTTCAGCTATTCTGCACCTCATCAACAAATCCCCTTCATATGTGGAATTTGGTAATCACCCGGCCTCCCCCCACTCAATGTGTGCGTAGAGGAAAGTAAATAAATCACAGCTAATTCAATTAAAACTAAGCACCTGCCAATGCCTCCCACGGCCTGCCGCCCGTTCTATAAACCACTCTACTAAAGTGAAGAGCACTTTGAATTATTTACGGCAACTTCAGAGCATGCCCTGGCATGGAAATAGAATAGAAAGCAACTTCGACTGTGCTGCACCTGCTGTCAACTGTTTTGCATTTTCATTTCCAGTCGCATTAGCCATGCTATACCACCCCATCCCTTCCGTGTGCCCAACTATTTCTCTAGTTGTGCATTTGGTAATCCAAAACGTTTGCTACTAAATCACAAAAAGTGTCAATTGCACTTCAACTGCACAGCCAGACAGACAGACAGACAGACGGACTGAGGGACTAGCCCAATACCCATTTTTATGGTGCATATTTCACCGTTAGCAGCGCCCCCTTCTACCCACAACCCCTTCTTGGTCGCAAATTGATGTCAATAAGCGATAATTGAATTAGCGCTGAATATGCACAGTGTACACTGTGCTACATTGCAATCAGCGAACGAGAACTCGAACTTTCCCTCTTCGCCGCGTCTCCCAGCGGCCGTTCATCCTTGTTGCCTTAAATGGATTTTGCAATCGTCAATTGTTTTGCTTTGCTCTTAGGTTTTTTCAGCTTCGTCTTCTAATTGTTTTGGCCGTTCTCTTAGTTTGTTATTTACTTGATTTAACGTGCAGTTGCACTGTCATGTCGCCTTGTTGACATGATTAGCATTAATTGGAACTTTGATTTCTTTAGCCTTTGCATGTGCAGGGACAAAAGTTGGAGCTTTTCCATTCATTCTTTTCTGTGCATTTTCTTTCAGAGTGCCGTTTATCAGTCAAATATCTCGTAGAGCTGTGTGAACTAAGCTTATTTTACAACTTTTAATTTCAAGCCAAGATTCTGCTTTTGTACGCCACCAAATTTTATGAGTACCACAAGTTTGAATGTTATTTCGAAAACCAAACAATGAAAAGGGAAAAAGTATGACACCACAAATTCTCGCACCAAACAAATATAAATTTAAAAAAAAATGCAATTCAACTGCAGCCACACAACGGAAAAATTTTGTGTGTTTGTCCAGTAATTTCTGCATAACTTTTACCCTCACACACTGTGCAATGCGTGTGCAGCTGGCTTGAAACTCAAATTTCCATAGCATAGTTTTATGCCTGGTTCCTGGTTTTCTACTTCCATTTTGTTATATATAATAAAAATAACAATAACCATGTGAGAGCTGAGAAATTTAGGTCACCCCAAAGAGAAGATGCGGCAAGAGGGAGCCGAGGCAACAAAGTTATGCGCTTGAAAACTGTAAACATTTTTCGGTTTATGGCAGGGCACACAAAAATATTCATCGTCATGAACATAAATTTAAATTTATAGCAGACGACCAAAATTAATGAGTAGTAAAAGTTTTTAGGGACACACACGCACTCACACACATGTGCGAATTAACAAATATGCCAAATGAGCAAACAAAGCAACCAGAAGTGAAAGCTGGCGCCTAGATGGCTGCAACGCCCGAATCATAAACAACAGGAGGCTACTGGAGGCTACCTGCTGTTTATATCCTTGGAACTACTCAGCAGAAGCATGTGAATATGTGCAAATGGCAGGCAAAGGAATGTTCTGCCCTTTTCAGCTGTGCTGCATTGGCCATTATTTTCATTACAAGCCAAAGATGTTTCCCTCGCCTGCTGGCTCGACAGTTCGACTAACAAGTCAGGATTAGGGTGCATGCAGAAGGCAGCCCAAATGCCATATGCGAAATGCAACAACAAAGCAAATCAAAACAGAAACCGAGCAAAGTTTTCGCCTTCTCATGGCTTCGTCTGGAGTTCAAAAGGTCAACTCATTTATGGTAATTTCTCTGAGAGCTTACAAGCATCATTTGCTAGCTCTCTCCCCTCCAGAAATTTAATGTGTTTTATGAACACAGCAAAAAGGGATTAAAATCACACAGCACAATTTAAGGGGACAAAAAGGATTAGGCAAGAAATAAGCAATTACTGAGCAAAGATTGAGGAAAGCAGCAGAAGCGCTTGAATATACTAGATGCACTAAAACAAGCAGAATAACGAGTCAAATTTAAGTACAAAATAAAGAAAGCAAAGAGGATTTCTTAATAAGTAAGAAGAGATGAATGAAATGCTTTTATGTAACACAACAAATTTTTGAAAAACTTTTTAAAAATATCGACAAAATTGTGTTTGTTTTATACCCTTGCAAATTGGGCCAGATATCAGTTTGGGCGGAATAAATTCGAAAAACTAGGTTAGACAATTGAAATTTGGCACTTTTGATAGACATTAAGTGTATAATAATTGGGCAAAGTTTTACAACAATCCGACCACGCCCACCCTTACCGTCACATGCAAAATATATAATTTTGTAACTTCAAAAACTTAAAAAACCAACTGTTGGCATCTTTACCTTCAATCAGAAATTCGACTGGTCGTTCAAAGGAAGAGGCTTTAATAATACTTTTATCAACAACGCGACTTGGCAACAGCAACGAAACAATTGCTAATCTATTTGGAATAACCCAGCCGCAAGTGGTTTCTCAATATGTAAAAAGAAGTAGCAACTGCTATTCAAAGGATTACCAATTTTTGGGTTGAATGCCCAAATTATTTGTTGTTAATTGTTACGGCAAATACAACAGAAATAACACAATCGTTAAAAAAAGCACCAATAACAGCAACCAAAAGAAATCATAATCAGGTCAGAAGAAAGATCCCTTGTTCAAGATATATAAAATTTGCACCACCAATGTTTATATAATTGACATGGCTGCACCATATTCTGCCAATGTAAATGACGGATTAATTTTACAACAGTTACTACGTGTTCAGAACGGACTTCAAAAATATAATTGTTGCTGATCGACGGTTTGGAGATACTGTTGCGGATCTCGAAGGAAAAGGCTAAAAAGTTCTTATGCCAGATCTGAAGGGAAAAGAAATCAGCTGCTGACCTTGGAAGCAAAACAATCCGGGATCTTTATCAATTTACGTGGGCATTTGAAGCTGTGCACGAAATTTGAAACTAAAAGTACCACCTTCTTCGTGGAAAAGTTGACAATAAAATGCTGCAAAAAATAGTAATTCTGTGCCAGATAGTGTACTATCTAAACAATCGATTTGAAAAGCGACTATCGAGTGATCGTGACATGTTGGATCAAATCTTTTTTAGCGGAGTTGCAGTATACAGATGATAGCATTAAAATGGAATACTTAAAAGAAAGTCCCAGTTTATTACGAACACACATCAAATCGAGTCACATTAATAAAAAACATAAAACATTTTTATTAAATAAACACCTAATGGCAAAACTCCTGACTGCCATTATCAACGACGATAGTGATGAAGATTACAACAAAATTAAATACCAAAATATGTATATTTTTATGTTTTTTTGCAGGAACTGCAAATAACAGTTATGGAAAAAAAAAATTATAAAAAATTTATTTCAATTTAAGGACCTATATGACCGGGGGAGGAACCAGAATAAATTTTTTTTTGGGTCAGCTATTTAATTTTTTTAGAAAAAAATTATTTATAATTTTTAAAATAAAAATTAAATTCAATTTTTATTTTAATTTTTAAAATAAAAATTGTCAAACAATTCATATTCATAAAAATTAAAAATAACAGTTATTAAAAAATTTTATTATAAAAATTAAAATAAAAAATTAAACTCAATAACTTTTTAACCAAGTGCCCAATTACAAATATTTTTACATATGTGTGATCTATGGGTCGCCATTTATTTATATGCATGTCTAGACGGACCTGGAAGCATGCCAAAGGTACTTATTTCGCGTTTATTTCTCACGTAAGAAAGCATGAGAAAATCTATGCGCCTGCTTAGTTTTTATTATAAACACTGAAAAACTTAGGTCTTGTTCTAGTAACCTTTGGGTGACTTTTGCCGACGAGTGGTACTGGTGCTAGCACGTAGTTGTAGAGAAACGAGATCGAATCCTGTATTGGAGGAAATGTTTTTTTTTTGTTATTTTCTATAAGTTTAACTTATTAAATATGTAAGTAAAGTTCATGACATGAACAGCTCTGTCTTCGATTTATAAGTAACCTCCTAAATCATCGTGTTCATGTCATTTACTAAATGGCCAAAGAAATTATTTTCGGCCTACTTTGAACTTACTTATTTAACTTATAGAAAATAAAAAAACCTTCCTCCCATTACAGGACTCGAACTCGTTTCTCTACATCTCAAAGTTTCAGCACCAGTACGCGTAGCGGGTGGGGGCTATCTGCGTCGATAATAACTCGTTGACAAAAGTCACCCAAAGGTTACAACAAGACCTAAGTTTTCGGGTGTTTATAATAAAAATAGAGGGAAGCTAACTTCGGCTCGACCGAAGTTTATATACACTTGGAGCATGATATATTTCTTTTGTTTTTTATATGGCAGCTATACGATATATTCATCCGATTTTGACAGAATTATCTGTTAGCATATCATATTGATCAGTAACGAGTTTGGGAGCGATAGCAGTGAAAACAAAAGTGTTTCATACTAAAACTTTTTTTCAGATCTATCTTTTGTATGGCAGCTATACTATATAGTTGCCCGATTTTCATAAAACTTGCTGTAATTATGTGAAAGCATAAAAAACTTATAATTACGAGGTTTAGTAGCGATAGCATGGAAAACAAAAAGTTTTTCTCACTAGAACTACTTTTTTAACCGATCGTTCCTATGGCAGCTATATGCTATAGTAATCCAATCAGGCCAGTTCCGACAAATGTGCAGCGTATTTGTACCAAAAGACTTTGTGCAAAGTTTGGTTACAATAGCTTTAAAACTGACGGAGGAGATAGCATAGAAACAGACGGACGGACGGACAGACCGAGAGCGACGGACCCATGGCTATATAACTCAGCTGATCAAGAATATATATACTTAGTGATGTTTCCATCTGTGCGTTACATACATCCGTATAATATTAATATACCCTCTCGGGCGTATGGTAACTAAATCGTGTAGCATGCTTCCATCCGTCTAATGGATAGTTCACTTAAATCAAGGACAAAAGAAAATTTGGGGTTGGCAGTCTTAATCATTTAATTTGTTCCAAGTAGATTTGTTTACATTAATTTTTGAATATGATATCTCTCAAATGGCCGCCTCTGGCGTTGATGGCGTATTGTGCCCTTTTTGCAGCATTTTCCATCGATTTCGCCAACATTTCGGCCGGAATAGCGGCTATTTCTTCACGAATGTTGTCCTTGAGCTCTTCTACGGTCCTTGGCTTGTTAACGTAAACCTTTGACTTCAAATATCCCCACAAGAAGAAGTCAGGCGGCGTCAAATCGGGCGAACGCGGTGGCCAGTCCAAATCACCACTTTTCGACATCAAACGGCCCGGAAACAATTTCTTCAGAAAATCGATTGTTATGCGACTTGTGTGCGGTGGAGCGCCGTCTTGTTGAAACCAGAACTGCCTCATACGCTTTCGACGAATAATTGGCATCACAAAATTGGTCATCATGTCGCGATAACGCTCCTGGTTGATGGTAACAGCATGGCCATTTTCATTTTGGAAGAAAAACGGCCCAATGACCGTTTTCGCACTAACGCCGCACCAAACTGTGTCTTTTTCGTCATGAAGAGGCACTTCTTGAATCTCCTGAGGATTTTCAGTGGCGTAAATACGGCAATTTTGCTTATTTACGGTCCCATTCAATGTGACATGTCGGCTCACATTTTTTAATTTTTTAAAAGCACGTTGAGTTTTCACAATTGACTTGTTCTGTTGAATGTAAATTTCAACTATTTCAGAGCGCTCGCGTGGCGTGTATTGTTCCATGGTAAAAATCTGCTTGGACTGACGCTTCAAACGCGGTATGTCATTAAGCGATCTGACATCTCTGTCAAAAGTTATGGCGTTGCCAGATGGGTCCGTCGAATATGGGCAACCCTGTATATTGAAAATGCCTAAGAGTGTGCAGTAAGAATTTTTGTTCATTTCTTAAATCAGACTACTTGTAATTCTCAACTTGGAATTCCTTCAAGGGGCAACTGAAATTTAGGATTTAAAAAAGTTTTGCTTATTTTGTTTAAGAGTATAGGAAAGTTAAATAAAAAGTTACCAAAAATAGTTTCACTAAAAACAACAATAGCCTCGCTTGTGTTAAATGCGGTGAAAGAATTTTCCCCACTAACAACAGAAGGGCCGGTACGGGGCACGCATACACACAAAGCATTAGTGATTTTGGCGATTGCTACTGATGTCGGATGTTGCTACAAGCCTGCCTTTGGGATTCCCATGGGGTACTCTCTGCCACCTTATTGTTGATAGGCCAAGACGTCTGATGATTGAATTGGGAAATTCATGAAATAGCGTTATAAAGTCAACCAGCCTCCTTTGTTGTGTTGTGCTTGTTTTGTTTAAGAAAAATAACGACAAAATCATAATTATTGACCTAGAGGCCGGCAAAAAGTTATACGATTATTTATCAACTTAATTTAGAATCTGTAAATGTTCAATATTGTTAAGAATTGCCTAAACTATTGTTTCAATTAACTTGTGGGTGGATTTAAGGATTGCAGGTGCAAGAGCTCTTCGAAGTTGACCAACCTCCTGCTTTTTGACGGACATTGTAACAATCCTACAGACTACAGACCAAGTTTACAGTTCATATCTCAAACATTTTCTGAGAAACGGTAACAAAACCGATCATGAACCAGTAAAATACTCCACATTATCAATCTGCAGACCAAATTTCAAGTTCATAACATAATTAACTTCTGATGTATGGCTATGGACCACTAACAAACTACCATAGTTTCAGCCCACTGTTTCGATTAACCTCTCCTTGTGCGCCTGAATGTCTCGTTAGTGAATGCTCGTTAGTGAAGACACGATATATGTTTACCGTTAACTGGGGCAAGTTTTAAGTGAGCTACAATTTGCTCAAGTGTTTGTGTGAGCGAATTCAGCTTTGATTATGTGTTCTCTACGCTGTATTTTGTTTTGTTTTTTTTTTTGCACACCAAGTTTAATTAATGTGTACTATGAGACGAAGCAAGAAGTGAAACTATTTTTGTAAATTGTTCTTCAAGTTTTTTACGCTGTCAACACACAACCACAAGAGAACATAGTTCGGATGGAAGTACGTACACTCCCTGGTGGCCAGAAATTAATTATGACAAACAGCAAGAATTTTCCAGCTTCTCTCTGGGCTTCGGCGGGGCTTGTCCATGAAACCAAAACATTTCGCGTGTAATTAGCAAAGTTTTCCGTTCAAAACTTTTTTCGCTGCCAAAATGTTCGCTGGCAGATATATTTTTGCGCATAACAATACCAAAAAAGGCAAACAACAACACGACTCCAAAGAGCTGCGATGCATCCGCGTTCCCACTGTCCTGTCCAGGCTGTGTCTCCCTGGTGGGCGTCGTGTTAATATTGTATTATGGTGTTGTTGCAGCGCCCACAGCTCAGCGTTTTTTGTGGCCCCGCAATGAGTTTCCGCTCTGCGGCGTAGCCCCGGTCAGGGTTCTCTAATAGTTATGGTTGTTGTTGTATCTGGCACTTTGTCACTTGCAGGCGCTGCCAAGTTCATTCTTCTTTAGCGAAAGGACGGATGCTCGGGCTTCGGCACAAAATGCTTCCTGTGTGCAGCTGCAGCTTGCCTATTGTTTTAAATATTTGCATTTGCGAAAACTTGCACCAGGACTAGAAATTGGCCAGAAAATGAATTCGATTATAATGGGACAAAATGTTCAAAAACTAGTATTTGTTGAAGAAAGGCTAGGACAAAAATGCTTAAGATTTCTATCTGGGTCGTAAGTTATTGACATAATTTAAAAAAGGCAGCAGATTGCTGTTTTAGATTTAAAAGGAACGTTGAAACAAAATTTGATTGTAAAATTGTTTGGCAAGTTCGGTAAAATATTTTATTTGGAATGTAGTCCATGTCTGCACTGTACTTTGTAACCTCAATAAGAAAGCATTTTTGGATCTAATGTGGGACAATCGAAATAGTGGGCTCCTTCTGCGGACTCAAGACCTAGAAACGAGAAAATGGGTGTGCTGGGAAAATATGCTGAAATTTACCATTCGTTTAGGATCGGAAATTTGCAGTTCCATGTTTTTGGGAAGGTTTTGGTTTAAGCCTTGATTTAGTCCATGCTTTTCACAATATTAATGAAAATAGAAACTAATTTGTTCACGAATCAGAATAAAAGTTAGAATGTAATTTACTCTTAAGTTATTTAAAGACAGCGACAATAGTCACACTGGATGAATGACGCAAGCAGACGAGAACAGAGACGAAAGGGACGGACAAAGAAGTGTGTTAATAGAATAGACAGAACAAGCCCGTATTGATATTGTAAATAGTAAACCGTATATGTATATAGAAACCCGTGTAAATAGTTTAAAAGTCCGAAAGACAAGAAATCACTTATAAAAACATTGTGCCGTGAGTAAAAGCATACTATGACTTGGTTATACCAACGGCTTTTTCATTGACGAAAAGTTGTGACCAAAAATGTTCATTACAAAAATTTTGTGAATCATTTGATAAAACTTGGAATCGAAATCTGCACATACTTTTATTTATTGTATAAGAAATTCTGAACGTCTTGCAACAAAATCATTTATAAAATGACAGTTTAATTGCCAGGCGACTTTGAGATTGCAGCCCTGATTTATTTTAAACAGCATTAAGTGAGAAAGTCGGTCAAGCCCAACTATACTCTGTACCCGCAGTTGTTGCCAAATGCAGCTCTGCCGCGGTAGCGAATTTTCTTCTATCGTTCATCCGATCTTTATCAGTCCTTGGGCAGATAATTACCAAATATGTCTAGAAGGCACGAACCTTATAACTAGAAAATTTGTGGGAGATTTGACGTTTTTACCATTTTTATACACTTGAAAAGTGTATTATAATTTTGCCCAGAAGTTTGCAACGCATAGAAGGAATCATCTCCGACCACATAAAGTATATATATTCTTGATCAGCATGACGAGCTGAGTCGATGAAGCTTTGTCCGTCCGTCTGTCCGTCTGTCCGTCCGTCCGTCTGTCCGTCTGTCTGTTTCTACGCGAACTAGTCCCTCAGTTTTGGAGCTATCGAGTTGAAACTTTGTACAGAGTCTTCTTTTTACTGCACGCTGCTAATATGTCGGAACCGACCGGATCGGATAACTACTTCTTGTAGCTGCCATACAAATGATCGTTCGGAAAATGGGTTTTAGTAAGAAAAACTGTTTTGTTCTCAATATTACTGCTCTCAAACACGGTCATGGGTAAAATGTAATGTTTTTAAGCTGATCTGCGAAGTTTGGTCGAAGTCGCTAACCGTTGAGACAAGCTATTTCAAGTGTATCAAAACTTCGGTACAGACGAAGTTAGCTTTGCCTTTCTCGTTTTCAGTACTCTCAGAAAAAAACGACCGGAACAGTTATAGATCGATCGATATTGAATATATACCGTTTTTGTCCTAAAATTTTTAATATTATTAAAATGAGAACAAACGTTCTTGAATCAAGAAAAAAATTTCTTGGATTGAGGACAAAACTAACTTACAATACATGCTCCAAAAACTGTGCTACCGAAAACGGTAAATATTTTAATTTGAATCTTTCACTTAGATATTATTCAGTTGTTCGCTTTCATTTGAGCTCTCTGAACTATGTTTTGTCTCTCTGAGTTATTTTTCGACTATGTTCGTCTCCCTCTAACCACCATGTGGCCAGAATGAAGTATCTCTTAGTAAAGATGGAGTTAACTTCACTTAAATATGAGAGGCGTGTCAAATTGTGCCTCTATGTTGAATTTTCAATTTATAATACTTGTTTGAAAGTACTTGATTCAAAAACAAAGTTCTTGGTTATAATTTTGCCCAGAAGTTTGCAACGCATAGAAATATTTATTTCCGACCCTATAAACTATATATATTCTCGATCAGGGCGACGAGCTGAGTCGATTTAGCTTTGTCCGTCCGTCTGTCCGTCCATCGGTCTGTCTGTCTGTTTCTACGCAAACTAGTCTCTCAGTTTTAAAGCTATCGGGCTGAAACTTTGCACAGAGTCTTTTTTTACTGCACACTGCTAATATGTCGGAACCGACCAGATCGAATGACCATATCTTATAGCTGCCATTTTAACGTCTTCCAACTCAGCGATTATTAATATTATTTGCTTTCACACAGATCTGGAAGTTTTGGTCAAAATCGGATGACTATATCTTATAGCTTCCATGAGAACTATCGGTCGGAAAATGGGTTTTATTTAGACAAATTGTTTGTTTTAATGCTGGCGTTCTTAAACTCTGATATATAAAAATATTTGCAAGGGTATAAAATCTTCGGACAAGACGAAGTTAGCTTGGCCTTCTAGTTTTTATACCCTGTACCCATGGAAAATGTCAGAGCCACAATTTTACAGTTGCAACCTTGTGGCTTAATATCTATTATCTAAGACCCCATATCAATCGATTTTGAAAAGCGCAATAAGATCCGAGCAAATACACCACAGTTTTGCACGAAACAAGTTTCCATGTGTAAGGGAGGGGAGAGCGCAGTACCTATCTCAGAATCTATGTGCGGGCGCGCTTTGGGCGTGTTTGTGCGTTTGTGTATGTGTGTGTTTTTATGTGTGTCTCAATTGTACAGGGTATTTCGAAGTCGGGCTACTCGACTGCGACGCTCTTACTGGTTTAATATCCAAAGAAAAGAAAAAAATAAATTAAATTAGGCATTTTTTGTGTGAGATGATGAATCTTGCTTTAAAGATTTCTCGGCTCATTTCAAGCTTCAAGATCCTCGAAAAAAGATTTTCAATCTAGATTTTAGTTTAATTATTTTCTCAGTTTAGTATTCATGATATGATAAATATCTGACAAAAGATAGTCTCGCTATGAGCAAGTGTCAGAACTCTAAGTGTCGGTCGTTTTGTGTTGCCGGCTTTTCAATCGTACACCTTTCTCTCTGTTAAATGATACACGAAAATGATCATTAAATTTTTCACGGTATTTGTTAATCACTTTCCAAACATCCTCGAACATCCCGAAAACTCTTGTGCCAGTGTGCCGCTGCGGTAGCTGGTAGCGCTCTTCTTACAAATCAGCAAAAAGAATCCACAGGCATTAAAGGCAACGACGACTATGACGGTGACGGCAAAGGGCGTTGGGTGTGCGAATGATGAGGGCCAAGATATGGCAAGGTGCCAGGCCAAATCCAAAGGACGAGTCGAGGTAAGAACGTGCATAAAAATAAACAGAACTCAAGGCGGGGATAAGCCACCTGTGGGCCACACACTCGCGCACTCGAAACTGTCAATTATGTAATGTTATACAATGTTTATTATAATTTTTATGTTGATTCTCGCGCCCCCACCACCTTTTCATGGTAATTACACGACTTGCGCTAATATTTATGGAAGTCGTAATAAGCCAAAGTCGTCGTACACTTTTATGACTGTATTAATGAGACGAAGAGTCTTGGGTTTATTTGCAAGCACCTGGGGAAGGTGGCTTCACTTCCCAATTAATGATCCCCTGGGGAATCACGTATCCGCTAGAACCGTGCATATAAACTTTAAGCTATCAACACGTTCGGAATCAGCTTGAAGCTCAAAACTTTGACTCAATTAACATGTTGGACCAGGTAGTCGCTATTGGAGTCACGTACGACGCGACGACCGGGGCAACAAAAACCTGGACACTTGGCAGAAATGTAAGCAATGGCCACAATTTCCAACAATGAACTCGTCCCGAGCGTAGCTTAAACTCCACGGTTTACTACTTTTTGCTCCTAGGTCAGTGTGTGCTTTGCTTTTGTTGTCCGACTGCTTGTCAGGTTGACGCGAACGTGTTGGATCTGTTGTGTTTATGCGGGCATTGGAATTATTATCTTTTAATTGGATGACATGTGTCCACGGCTTTTGTCATTATGAATATAGAAAGTAGCAGTGTTAGGAGGACAGCCAAATGTTGGCGGAATTTCAGCATATGGTCAGTTAATTATTGATAAATAAGGAAAACATTTGAAAGGCGTCAGTTTATCCAATACGTTTTTTGCTTGCAACAGTTAAATATTAATTGACAGAACTAGTACGGATAGCGATTCAAGGTGGGATTATAATATAATAAAGTGCACATGGCAATATGGACAAACAAAGCAAACGATTAAGAGTAAGAGTGCGGTGATCACAGACTAGGATATATGGACTGAACGGTTGCACAGTCGACACCAACAAGAATAGGTTTAAAAAGTCCTCCTTTCGCTGAAACCGCAAAAACTGTATGTTGTAAGGGATTTTTCAATGAAAAACGCAACAAAAATCTGTAGGTGTTGAAGTATATTAACACCTCAAAAAAAAATTAATTTAAAAATTCAATAAACTTTTTTGGGGCTAAGAATTGGTAATACAAATGTGCCAAAATAGTGTTTTTTTGACACATTGTATTTGTTAATATGAGTTATAAAATATCATAAATGGACTTAAAGTTTATTTTTTTTTAGTGTAAAAGTGACTTAACGCGATAGCTATATTCCCAGGTTTTTGGTGATATTTTGTTTGGGAGAGTAATTCACTTTTTTACTACTCTAGCGATATCTTTTTCAAGAGTCCTAGCTAAAGGCCCAAAAAGTAAGACTGAATACTAATTTGTGAAAGGTTTTTTACTCTCATCTGCTAGAGAAATGTCCATAGATTAAGATACTCCATATTTTCACTTATTATCAAAATTCGCTATTGGGAAAAAGTCACTGTCTTTGAGGCATATTTTTCGGCAGAGTATACATACAAGAATGATTTATTTTAGTCGGTAGTACTTTACCCATTCGAATCGATTAACCGATTCTTAAGATAAACCAGTTTCTTTTATTTATCTTTCCATCCTGATAACTCTACTCCAATGGAGACAATGAGACTTAAAATGTGGGAGAGTGAGTTTCGCATTGTGGGTGGGGCAGTTTTTGTATGCTTATTCTATGCTCTTTATCTTTCATTCATTATTTTTCAAATAGTTCCATTTTAATACCCTGTACCCATTGATAATGGGTAAAAGGGGATGATGAAGTTGTGCAAATGAATGTAACATGGGGTAGGAAACATTTCCGACCCTATAAAGTATATATATTCTTGATCAGCATGAACAGCCGTGACGACTTAGACATGTCCGTCTGTCTGTTTGAACGCGTCGATCTCAGAGACTATAAGAGATAGAGACACAAATGTTTGCATTCACATAGGTGTATACCGTACCAGATCAAGCTTGTTTTAGATTTGGAAAATTTTTCCCCCTCCCCCCGTAAAACGCAAAAAACTGTCAGAGCCACAATTTTAAAGTCACAACCTCGAAATTATACGACACTTCGAAAATTTTAGTTTCGACCCTCGTAGGAGAATGGTAAAGCATAATACAACAAAATCAAATATGCAGAATGAAAGCTTAATGAATTCTGCTTAAAATGAGATGTTCTTATCTCTGATTGCATCTCCCGTTTTCAAGTAGCGGTAAAAAAAAGCACAAAAGTTCGATTTTTGTCATGTCTGCAAGTGTATCAAAATTATACGACACATTTCAATTACTGCGGCTGGAGAGAAAGGTTTGGTTTCAATTAATTTTTTTTACATTTCTGTTATCAATTTAATGAATTTGTAATAAAATGCCGCGTGGACGTTTGTTATCCGACGAGGAAAAGGGAAGGATAAGAGCCTACAACGATGCTGGCTTTAATGCAAGCCAAATATCGGAAAAAATCGGTCGAACACGTTGTGTTATCACCAAATTTTTGAGCAATCCGGATGAATATGGTGTGAAGCATAGCTCTGGAAGAAAACCCAAGTTGTCTGACCGCGAAAAACGTCGCATAATACTTAAAGCTAGCAATTCGTTTTCTTCGTGCTCCACACTTGCCGCATGTTGCAGTAAGCCTGTGTCACGGATGACTGTTTGGCGGACGCTGCAATCATCGGAGTGCATTGTCAGAGGAGTCTTAAAGAAGGCTCCGTTCCTGAAGCCGCACCACAAAACAGCACG
This sequence comes from Lordiphosa stackelbergi, assembly GCA_018904235.1. Classification (NCBI taxonomy): domain Eukaryota; kingdom Metazoa; phylum Arthropoda; class Insecta; order Diptera; family Drosophilidae; genus Lordiphosa; species Lordiphosa stackelbergi. The sequence goes on along the minus strand of JAEIFU010000678.1, from coordinate 70,059 downwards.
ACTTCAATTTGTGGAAAAAAACTTGGAGAGAAACTGGTCCTCGGTATGAAATTTTAACTTTATTTTGTTCATACAGCTTTGTTCAATATTTTTCATTTAGATAATTTTTTCTGATGAAAAAAATTTAATCTTGATTGCCCAGATGGGTTTCGGCACTATTGGAGAGATTTGCGTAAGGATCCACTTATGTTTTCCAAACGCAATTTCGGAGGCGGATCTGCAATGGTTTGGGGAGCCTTTCATGCGTCTGGAACGCTTGATCTGTGCTTCACAAGCTCCAGGATGAACAGTGGAGAATACAAAAAAGTATTGGAGGATCGTCTTCTGCCATTTTTGGAAGAAAATATGGAAAGAGATCTTGTTTTTATGCAGGATAATGCATCTATTCACAAGAGCAGAGAGACCCAGCGCTTCTTAAATGATCACCATATAAATATTTTGGATTGGCCAGCGTGCTCCCCTGACCTAAACCCAATTGAGAACATTTGGGGTATCTTAGCCAGGCGAGTTTACGCCAATAACAACAAATTTGAGAAAGTCGAAAGCCTCAAAAGCGAAATTTTGGCTCAATGGTCTCTTTTGGACCAAAATTTACTTACAAATTTAGTGAGTTCAGTGCCTAAGAGACTTTTCGAGGTGGCAAAGGCTCAAGGTGGCTCTATTAATTATTAACTATTGCTTATGTACCATTATAAGAATAAATAATTAACCAAATCCAACAAATTGACAAGTGTCGTATAATTTTGATACACTTGCAGACATGACAAAAATCGAACTTTTTTGCTTTTTTAACCGCTACTTGAAAACGCGAGATGCAATCAGAGATAAGAATATCAGATTTTAAGCAGAATTCATTAAGCTTTCATTCTGCATACTTGATTTCGTTGTATTATGCTTTCACATTCTCCTACGAGGGTCGAAACTAAAATTTTCATGGTGTCGTATAATTTTGGGCAGGAGTGTATAATGAATGTGGTTATAAACGATTCCTTACCGATTTTTGAGACACTTTTTAATGAATTTCATTATAAATGATATGGAAAACAAAATAAAATTAACCAAAATTTCACAAACATTTTATCGGTTAGACCTATAGAGGTTAAATAAATTAATAAAATTTCTTTAGTACTGAGTATATTCACGATGTTCGACTTTGGTTCACTCACGAAAAACTCACGGATGCTCATGCACGAAACTCTGTCTTTGCTCACGATAACGTCGTGACACGTTGTGAATGTTTTTGATCTAACTTAATGTTAGTTGTAATTGGTAATTTGATTTGACGACTATCGACGAACTGTATAAAGAAGCTCATGAATCGAAAATCATGAACACAAAAACGAATGTGTAGTGTATATAAATTTTAATTTATCTCACACCTGGAATTTATATTAAAATATTTCAATATTCTAGCGTATATGGGGGCCAACTTGTAGTCGCAGCACCCTGTTCGAAAAATGCATTTAAAAGCTTAAGGAATTCACAAGCACTTTAGATTCTTAAATTTCCTCTATCTAGGTGGTAATCAACCTTTGTTATTATATACAGATCAAATTAAGACAATTTCACGGGTTTCTTTTTTTGAAGTTTACAGACTCTTCGATTGCCCTTTAGATGAGATTGTGTTTGCTTTATGCTCCGCGACTCGGAACGTCAAGTATTTAATTTAAATTCATTCAAATCTTTTCTTAAATTGTCACTGACAACACCAAATCCACACAGTACTGTTTTTTGGGCATTAAATAAAGTCTGTAACCGTCAAGAATTATTTTCAAATATCGCGCATACGCCCCAAGTGCTCCTCCCCCTCCGCCAGTTAATTAAACAAATTGTCACTCATTTTGGTAGTGTTATTCTTACTTTTCTTTTTTTCTTTTGTTCTTTTTAATTTTCATAAATGCTTTGGTCTACAAAACGTAATTGAATGTCCGACCATTAGAAAGGGGAACAATGAATGAATTAATAAACACATCACGCACACACGCAAGCCGTGGGGCAGAGCAGAAGAGCACGAAGAAGGATAGAAAATATGTAACCAACCCGTCAAAGGTCAAAGCCAAACGACGTAATTCACGTTGAAAAAAAGGAGTATTCTTTTAGGCACTTAAACAATTCCCGGCTCTAGGTAGGTGGCGCCCAAAATGTCTGATTATTATTTATGGCCATCGATTGAGGATAACAGGGGTGGGAGTGAGGGGCTAATAAATTCCCAGATGTCTTCATTGAGTTGTACAGAGTTCTAGAAATGTCAACTATGAAATGTTCAAGTTGATTAAGTAATTTGTAGTGTTCGTACAAATATGATTACTCTGCCTCACTGAGCTTTCACATTTTACAGTTCACATCTAATATTATCAATTTCCGCTTTTGTTATTAATTAATTGAAAATTTTCCAGCTGAACGCGATTTTAGTGTGGCGCATGTTTTTATGGCTCGCGTATTTTCAATTGAAATAGGTTCGTTATTTTTAATCAATTTTATTTCTATTGGAAATGGCGCCTGTGCATTATGGATGGCTGTCCATTCATGTTCAGTGAAATATGCCTAAAGCGAAACTAATTGCAAAAGTTGTGAATGGAAAATGCGGCGTAAATTTTTAATTAAATATTTGTATTTTGCCATAGAAAGGTGTCCAATCGCCTCAGAGAATGGGCCGGGGACGAATGAAACAGAGTGTTTTTGTTTTCTAAAAAGTGCACACCCCGCTAATTGGCATTCTCTCCACTGAGCTCTGGCTCGGCTCCCAAATTAAGTTTTCGTTTTCGGCTTAGCACACAAATCCATTAGCACAACTTCAAAGGGCAACAGCAGCCACAACTTTTAGTGACTGGTCATTTTTTTCACTGACAGGCGAGCAAGTTTCCGCTTTCGGCTAAGAAATAATCACCGCGCTAAAAGCAATGACCTGACCCTCCAGCCAACCCAGCAAAATGTATCGCACAACTGCAGTCTCACTCCCAGCGCGTTGCTGCTACGCGGCATCTTGAACTTTTCGCCTGGCGGTGCTCTGCGGTATTTTCGTGTACGTGCTTTTCATACCAAAAATGCACGGCCCGTGCAAAATGTACCTCAAATGGTGGACACGCACTTCAAGGCTTTTGGTTTTTATTTTAACATCATTAAGCGGCGCTTTGAAATTAAAATTGGATTTTTCTGTCTGCTCTTGATTTTAATTTGAATTCTGCGGCATTTAAAATCTTTGTGCTTGGCGTCGCTCGGCGCTGGCATAATTAAGTGAATTTATGCAAGTGCATGTGGGGTAACGACTTGACTTGCAAAAAGTTTTGCACCAGTCACCTAAAAACCAAATGTAATTTATTTCAAGAGAGAGAGCGACGACGACACATGTTTTTGTCTCGTCAACGCGCGCGACTCTTGACCAGCATTTCATGCTGTGGCATTTTAATTTCATGGCATACTTTTGGGCGGCACATCAACATAATTTCGTATGCTAGGCAGGAATTTCGCTACGTTTAGAGGGAGAGAGAGAGAGAGCGAGAGAGAGGCAGCAACACAAGGAGCAAAATAATTGTGGCCAGACAAAATCTTTTGCTGGGAAAGCAGTGTGTCTGACATTTCTTTTGATTTGTGTTGCCTACTTTTGGGCACGTGCCCAACACTAATTTGTTAAAAACAAATTTAAGTAAATTGAAAAAATCACTCTTTAAGTGGACCCCAAAAGACTGTAGGCCTTTTTTCGACAAAACTGTGGTGCGGCTTGAGGACTTGGCTACTGGCCATTGCTCCTTTTGAAGGGTTATATGTATAACATAAAAAGCATGGAGTTTCCATAGACAGAAACTTTGGGGAGGCTATATCCCCCAAAATCTCGAAGGCTTAGAATGAGAGATGGACCGAGACCGGACACCATCAGAGAAGTTTATCTTTCTGGTCTTTGCAGCTTCAGCAGAAGTCACTATAGGGAATAGTAAATTCATGAAATAACGAGACTCAGCCAACCTAACGTTGCGTTGGTGTTGCCAGATCTTTTGTTTTCTCATCTGTGCTTGAGTCATTTTGTGAATTTACAAAAGCTGCAAAAACAGGAACATAATTGATTTCGTATTTTGGTGAAATCGTGAATTTCAAAGCATAAACGTAGTAATAGTCTATCCACACTGAAAACTACGGCTGGGAGAGCTCTAGATCGATCGGAATAGATTTGTACTTAAAATTTTTCTTAGTATACTTAAAATAAGTACGAATCAACTATAAATATGTTTAAAATTGGAACAAACTTTTGTGAAGAAAGAACTATTTATACTTGCAGTACACCAAAAAGTTTAAGAAAAGTGCGTTCTTATTTCAAGTAAAAAAATATCTTGGATTGAACACAAAATAGACTTACAATGCTAGCTTCAAAAAGTGTGCAACGGAAAATGCGAATTATTTTAAATCGAATCTGTTCTTAGAATTCCCTCCTGGTTCTAACACTTTGGTGATGGAGTTAGTGTAGATTTCGATCGTACAATAAAACTATCTTGGTGAATTAATTTATTTAATTCATTTCCTTTGGATTTTTTTAAAATTGGGTATATAACCCCAAAGGGCCAAGCCAAGCTTTTCTCAATCTCTTAGCGTGTGTGCTTCTTATTTTTCGCACGAGAGAAAGGGAGAGAACCTTTTTCATGGCTAGTTCCTTCACAGCTGAAAAGAAAAAAACTTGTTTTATTAGATGTTCCGAGGCCCACGATCTCCTGCATTTCATTTAATGCAGAGGCACATTTTTAAGAGGAAATTGGGAATGGCTCTATAATTTTGTACTTATATTATGATCTTTTGTTTATTTTGCAAAATATATTGGAGTTGACACAAGAATTTATTTGACTTTGATCAGGATTATTTTTTACTTATTTCAAGGGAAAATCTGCTTGAGCTTAAGACTCTTTCAGCCTAAAAGTACGATGAAAAATAGAGGAAAATAGAGATTGTGGCAGCTATACGATATATTCATCCGATTTTGAACAAACTCTCCAAAATTGTGTTGAGACAGATAATATTCATAACTGGAACGTACAAAGACGCTACCATTGAAAACAAAAAAGTTTTTCTCACTAGAACTAATTTCTCGACCGATCATTCCTATGGCAGCTATATGCTATAGTCATCCGATTTGGATCAGACTTGACAGAATTGAGTGTTAGCATATCTTATTGATCAGTAACGAGTTTGGGAGCGTTAGCATTGAAAACAAACAAGTTTTTCATACTAAAACTTTTTTTCAGACCTATATTTTGTATGGCAGCTATACTATATAGTGGCCCGATTTGCATAATACTTGCTGAAACTATGTGAAAGCATAAAGAACTTATAATTACGAGCTTCGGACACGTTTGCATGGAAGACAAAAAGGTTTTTCTCCCTAAAACTACTTTATGGACCGATCGTTCCTATGGCAGCTAGTTCCGACAAATGTGCAGCGTATTTGTACCAAAAGACTTTGTGCAATGTTTGGTTGAGGTAGCTTTAAAACTGACGGAGGAGATAGCATAGAAACAGACGGACGGACGGACAGACGGACATGGCTATATCAACTCAGCTCGTCATGCTGATCAAGAATATATATACTTTATGTGGTCGGAGATGGTTCCTTCTGTGCGTTACAAACATCCGGACAATTTTAATATACCCTCTCCAAGGGTATAAAAAGATTTTAAAATAGGTCGAAAAGTACTTATTTTATTCCGAAACAATTTTAAATTAAGTATTTAGGGATTGAACAAATAGCAGGGAATCAAACCGGAACCGGAACCGTATACCGAAAAGTACCGATTGAAACTCAGAAGCGAAACCGGAACCAATATTTTTATTTTTTTGTATACCGGTATCCGAGAACCGATATTTTCAGAACCGTAAAGACCGAAAAGAACCTAAGCCGTGTACCGGTACAGTTTCGGTTCTGAGTGCAACAACTAGACTGCAATGCGAGCAGTTAGTTTTGTGGGATTTATACGAAGTTTGGCTCAATTGTTTGTTTCAAGTAACGGGAAGATTCTGGCTAAGCAAAACTTTTGTTCAGTGACATGAAAAAAATAGAGCCCAATGTCTTTGAAAATAATGCATTCTTATGTGGCATTTTCTTAGACCCTCGTTATAATTTTTAGCTAACCTCTAAAAAAAAAAAGAAAAAAAGAACGTGTATAAGTGCTTTGACAGATTCAAGAATTTTATCCACTTCTGTTCAATTGCAAACAAATGAGGAAAGCAGCTCCGATCCAACTACTTTGTCTGAAAGTGGAGATGAAGTCGATTTTAGGGGAGAATGGGGGTTCTGAGCCGCTTTGGGTTGTGAGCCACGCGGATATTGGCCACAGAAAACAAAATTACAACTTTTTGTTCATGTCATGTGCCTTCCTTCTTATTACCCAACTTTTGGCAAGCAACCTATCAGTCAACATGTTCCTTAAATTTGTACACCAGAACTCAATTTTTTTCTCAAAAAATTTTTTTTTCATTTTTGACTTGTGGTTATTAATTAGAATTTTTTTCGTAATGCCAAAAGTAAGTATGAAGGAAACATCTTTGGTCAATTGCATTATTAATAGAAATATGAATTAAAATTTAAAAAAAAATTATCTGTTGGTTATGTGACGTCAAAAAACTAAAGTTAGATATGGGGGTTGTGAGCCACTTTGCCAAAAAGTCGGTTTTGATTTTGCAATGATGCGCAATAAAACAGAAGATAAACTCTCTAAAAAAGTAAAAAGAACATTAAAAAAGGCAAACAAAAGAATAGTCACCAGCAAAAAGTGCTCGTATATAAAAGAAAACAAGCCTGACCATCAATCAATTTTCTTTTGTCATCGATATTTCTTTATTCAGAATATGAGAAAAATTGTTTTTTTTTCATTTATTTAATGATAATTGCTTAAAATTACGAATTTCAAATTTTTGAATGGGTGGCTCACAAACCCCCACAAATTTTCAAAATGTTAAAAATCACTTTTTTTCAATTAAAAATAAAAAAACCTTAAAACGTTTACAAATTAATGGTAATGTACTTAAATGGTGGTCAGAAAATTCGACAAAGTTTCCGGAATCGCATGAACTATCAAAAGTTACTTTTGCTGATCCAACTACACAAGTAAGCGTACAACGTATATTTTCCGGCGTGATGTTTATTATGACTTCGCTAAGAAATCAGATGGACGGATATACGTTGAGCGCTATTTTGCTTCTAAGAAATAATTATTAATTTACCTTCTTTGTAACTAATTTCTTTTCTACATTGTTAATTAAAAACGAAAGGCAAAGCTATTACTATCGTGTGTGGGAGAAAAAACCGAAGTTTTGATAAGAAATAGCTTGTCTCAAGGTAGTGTAGCGACTTCGACTTATCAGCTTAAAAACATTTTCATAACCCATGGACCGTGTTTGAGAGGAGAAATATTGAGAACAAAACAGTTTAATTCGTTTTAATAACTAAATAACCCATTTTCCGAACGAACATTTGTATGGCAGCTACAAGAAGTAGTCATCCGATCCGGTCGGTTCCGACATATTAGCCAGCGTGCGGTTTAAGAAGACTCTGTTTTATGCTCGTTAGCTCCAAAACTGAAGGGACTAGTTCGCGTAGAAACAAGAGGACACAGACCAGACGGACGGACAACGCGACGGACAATAGCTCGTCCTGCTATCAAGAATATATATACTGTATGTGGTCGGAATGATTCCTTCTATGCGTTGCACACTTCTGAGCAAAATTATAATACACTTTCAAAGTGTATAAAATAAATTATTACTGCAATTAGAAAACAAAAGTTCAAATTGTACCTATTGAATAGAGGTGCCTCTAGACTGGGATGTAATATAAATTGCTCCCCTCCGTGGGACACATCGTGTATATTTACACCTGGTGCGTATATATTGATAGTTTTTTGGTCAGCTGTATCAATTGTTCTTTCTGCACATTTCGACACTGAAATTGGAAATAAAGCTTTAAATTGAACCCCTTCTAAGTATAGAAAATCTGCTACGTGCCATTCATGTGAATGCCAGGATTAAACAGACGCCGACTATGTCTTCCTTCTATCTAAATATTAATAGCATTAAATTAGAGCTTTGCTTCATTTCGTTTTCTGAGTTTAAGTGCAAAGAAAAACAAAAGCAAAAAGCTTTTCGAAAAAAAAAATAAACGAAAATCCCGTACAAAGTTTTCAATCATTTTTGATGAGGAAATTTCATAAACAATTGTTTTAATAAACCAAAAAAAAAAAAAATTACAAAACAAATTTTTTCGTCTAGACAGGCAAACATTTCTGACATGCACTTGAGTTTAGCGGAGTTTTTCACATTCCATGTTATTTGAACGTCTACAACTAGGAGTAACACTGAGACGCAGATTTATTAAATTAAATTGTTTCTTCTGTGGGAGAAACCATTGAATTGAATAACTATGGTGATTCATTTTCACTCATCAGTGTCATTGTGCAGCCAATTACGTTTATTGCCTTCCCAAGCCAGTTCTTTGACACAATTGATATAACCTGATACCTACTCATACATACTTAATTATGTATGTATGTCAGGTAATTACCTTAAGTGTTTTTAGTAAACTTCACTAAATGCTCTGGTAATTAATCGCTTAGACCTACAACTGTCCAGGCACAAACTTTCATTTATCAGACACATTTTCCCTATCAGTTTCACTTCAGTTTTTGGCTCTGCGGTAGGAGAGTATTCTGCGCTGCAGTTTTGCTTGCACAAAACACATTTCGTGCACCATTAAAATTAAAAACTTTTGCCAAACAAAACTTTAACACGCTCATTTGAAGCGTCAAGCGCACTCAGCGGAACTAAAACAAAATTTTTTAATTCCCTTCCCGCTGCTTGGGGGCACAAAAAGCCCTCCAGAAAGGTAAATAATCATAAAATAAAATTTCAGATATTTCAGGTCAAACACTTCAACTCTTTTTTGTAGTAGGTTGTATAGGTTTTGCAGTCAAATTAGTTAGCACAAAAAACTGGCATACTTTTTGGGGCACAGGCGAAAGTAAAGCATAAATCAAAATGTTGAAAGGAGTAAGGGACGTAATTGGCGGCCAGCCAGCAAAATCAATAAAATTGCGGTGCAAAGTAGGCTATGCAAATTTTGAAGCCGGCGCATTAAAGTGGGAGACATGCTTTTTTCGGAAGCTTTTGTTAGTAGGCTTAAACTTGCAGCACTGGGATAGATTGAAATTGGGTGTAAAAAGTAACATTGAGTTGTGCAAATCAAGGGACCAGCCAGAAGGTAAGTTACCGACCCTGTACAGTATATTTCAGGGATGCAAACAGGTTCTGAACCGAACCTTAAATCGAACTGGTGTGTTTTACAAAATGCATGAACCGAACCAAAAACCGAAAATTAAAATGGTTCGCTTTGGTTCACTTTAGCAAGGTATTGAGTTACTGGCGAGTAGTAAGCAAGGTGTTTCCAATTTGCTTAAAAATATCACGAAAATACATGGAAATGAAAGAGTTGTTGTATAGAACACCAACCTTATTAAATTTGCTAAGGACCCAAAAGTAGATTAAACCAATTCTTGATTGGGTTACCCGTTGGCGTTCAACTTACTTAAGAGTAAAATTTTTTACCTTTTATCTCTTAGTGAGATTGGCTTGAAATAGAAAATGAGTGCAAAGAGAAAAAACTTACAGTTCATATTGATATACACACACTCATCTCAGCAAAACACCATGGCCACACTAGCTTATTTAATGTCTTATGACATCGCTTGGTACCTCGAACTCGATAGGTGAAGACAAGGTTAAAATGTTTGCCAAACAACTCGATAATAGGGATTCAATTCCATCAAAAAGTAAAATATCGAATGTTATATGCATCGAAGCATTGGATGGCATAAAGCGTTTACCTAAATATTAAATATTTTTCTAATTATTAGGAAACTCAAAATAGTTTTAGCAGTTTTAGCCACACAAGAGTCAGTAGAGCGAGCATTTTAAACATTGAAATTTCTTTTTATCAGACTTAAGAGCCAATATCGATAAAAAATTACTAAAAGACGTATTATTATTAAACCTTAAATAAAAGTTCCTCATATTGAAGTTTATTTAATTTTTGACATCTTTAATTTCGGCTGCAGCGCTGCGCTGACGTCATGCATATTTTTTGTGGTTGTTTTAGCAGTGGGGGGGTGAAAGAGAAGGGAAAGTGGTGGGAAAGAGGGGGAATGTGGATGGGACTCAACAGTGACCTGACAGTGACTAAATAGTGACTGAACAGTAACTTGATAGTGACTAAATAGTCAATTGACTGTGACTTAAGAGTGACTTGGCACTGACTTGACAGTGTCTTGACAGTGACTTGACAGTGGCTTAACGGTGACTTGATAGTGACTAAACACTGACTAGAAAATGACTAAACAGTGACTTGACAGCGACAAAACATGACTTGACGTGACTTAACAGTGACTTGACAGTGAAAAAACTGTGACTTGACAGTGAACAGTGAATTGATTGTGACTTAACGGTGACTAAACAGTGACGTGACAGTGACTTAACAGAATTACAGAAAAGAAGGAAGAACACAGCATCCAGTGATCTTGCTGTTGGTATTTCTACTCCCTGTTTTCTTCTTTTGAAAGATTGTCATTGCTGATTCATATAGAATTGAGAGAGCTTGTGGTTTTTTAATTAAGCCATTTAATTTAGCAACATGTTTCACATCAAAGCCTCGTGAGTGTTAACGACACTCACACCTCGTTTTTTAAATCTTTATTACTCCCTGCTGTTGTGAAATCCACATAAACAAGCTTAATGGAACTAATCAGATAGAAATGTCTACATCAATGACATAGTCTTAAAGATCTTAAAAATTATATCAAAGCAAATTTTAGTTTACTAAAATTAAAATGTTAATTAAATAGTAACTGAAATTTCGTTGTTAATGAATAATCTGACTACATTTATCGAAAATATATTTCTTTAGTTAATCAAATAATTATCGAGCGAACAGAAATAAACCGAATCGTAACCGCGGTTCAAAAAGCCCCAAAGCAATTAACCAAACTGACGCCTTACAAACTGTGTGAACCACCGAACCAACCCAGTCCTTATTTTCGAGCGGTTTGCATCCCTGGTATAATTATGCCTGATTAGAGCAAACAGACTAGTCTACTCGTTTATCTATCACGAAAAAGAACAGAATTTTTTCAAACACTCTTCACCCATTTTGATAGCAGATTTTTCACTCCAAAATGTGGAGTACATTAATTGATTCGGGTTGTGGGCAAAGCAAGGCTATTTAGGGTTTCCCCATTCCTTATGATTCATATGTAATCAGGCAAACAGTCAATGTGGAAATAATTGGAGTTATGGAAATAAAGGTGATTTTTATTGCAGCTTTCGGACTTGATTAACAAAATGCATAAAATTGTGAAAAATTTATGAAATAAGCATGTACTTAAATTAAGTTTTCAGCTTCAAACTTCAAAAGCCAGAAATTCTTGATTTAAGGACAAATTAGAGCGTTTAAAAAATCCCTAAATTCTTGTTTCAGACGTTTTGGATATGTTAAGCATGATTCGGGATTTTTAAGAACTTTTAGAGCTCAAAATAACTGATCTGGACTATTAAGTATGACTAGTTTGAGAACGAATTATTCCGAATTATACGGTTGTTCTTGAAACAGAATTGCTGGCTTGTTGAGTTTTGAAACGAAAAGTTCTTGATTCAACCGATAAGGCTTAAAATCAAGACCTATATTGAAAATTAAACGAACTGCTATTTGATGTTATTTTATATACTGTTTTTTTATTTAGGAACTTCGAGTACTACAGTTAACATTTTATGCGATATTCTTAAACAATTTAAAGATTTTCCATTATTAAAGATATAGTGAAGGGTTGAGCTTCAAAGTCATTAATATTTTTTATAAATATTTTACAATTGGACAACAATTCATAGCCCGAAAATGGTTTTTAAAGTCTAGCACAGAGATCTTTTGACATATTACAACAAAAAAGTAGAGAAGGCTTTATAAAGCACTTGCTCCGTTGTACTTTTGTAAAGTAGACCGTTGTAAAGTACTTTGCTGCGAGTGAGATGGTTGCGACGATGCTAGATGGGATGAGCAGTCCAGCCATGAGTCACTTTAGATGACCGAAATTATGTCGTTGTCGTTCCAAAGGTGTCTGTATAAAAACCATAAAACTTATAACAACTTTTATATTTTAGTTTGTTTAAAATTACCTTTTTCCACTCGAATAATTTTTCCGGAATTCGCTCTAAGTCCCAGAGGTGGAATCGCTTCTTTGACATCTTCAGCGTCATGCTGCACGTTTAAAGGTGAGCTCTGCGCTGTTGAAAATCAATGAGCAATAAATGTAAACAAAAAAGAGGGGCGCAGTGGGCAGGCCCTAAACAGTATGTCAAGAAAGCGTTTTACAAGTGTGTTTTGTAAGTGTATTAAATTGCAAATTTTTAATTACAAAATGATTTAAGTACAGAATTAATAAAACCTTAACTTTACCGTTAAAATTCTTAACAGAACAGGAGAATAGAATGATGACACTCTTCAAACAACAAAGAAAAGAGCGTGAAAAGGGTACAAAATAAGAATTCACAATTTAGTATTAAAAAATAAACATAACAGAAAAACTTAATAACATATAACACCAAAAGGCAAACTCGAAGATATTATGGAGAAAATTATCCTCTATATCATTAAAATTCAGTCTTCACTCTTTTACAACTTTCAATGTTGTCAACGTTGACGCGGAACATTTCTAAAATTTCTTAATCGGCTTAATAAAAACGACCGATTACGATACACTCTTCCATTATGGGCACAAAAAGTTTGTAGTCATCGCACGGTAGCGCTCTCCATTCGCAGTAATGTTCCTGCCTTCAATGATGCCACCTGCGCATTATTCACACCAGACAGTGCATTTTTCGGGATGCATTGACAGTTGGGGCAATGCTTCTGGCTGCTTTTCACAACAAATACGGCAATTTTGTTTGTTCACTTATCCATTTAACTAGAAATGAGCATTGTCGAACACAATTTTCCTATAAAAAAGTGCGTCTTTATCCAACTTTGCCAGCGCCCATCCACCAAAAGTTAGCCGATGTGGTAGGTCATGTGGCTTCAATTTCTTTCGCAAAATTTTCCACGTTGTGGAGTAACAGAGGCCCAATTGCTGCGAACGGCGCCGAATCGATGATTCATGGTCATTAACAACACTGGCAGATACAGCTGCGATATTTTCCTCTGTCCTTACTCTCTGTATGCGTGTTGGAGGTTTAATGTATTTAGTCACAAGATTCCGTAAAGCCGCCTCAGAAGGTCGCCCAAACTGAATAAAATGGAAGAAGCGCAGGATGCACTTTCTTAACCGAGCATTTTGATAATATAATTCAATAATCTGCAAGTGTGGTTTGTCTGCAAGTCAATTCATCGATAAATTACAGACCAAACTGAACATGTTTGACAGAAACATGTGACACGAATAAAGCTGATCTGCCAAAAAGAAAGTGGCTTAGAAATCTACATTTACAAAAACTAGTCATCTCTGCAGTTATTTGCATCACAGCATTTACAAAAACTTCTTGTTATAGATGTCTGAAATTCAGCTCAGAGTAGGCTGTCGCTGTTGTGTAACCTGCGAGAAGAGTTACAAGAGTTCTTTACAAATAAACTTTGCCTTAACAGATGACTGAAACGGAGAGTCTCCGTTCCTTCTGTTCGCTTCTCACCATTAATCATGCCACAAACTTGGCAAATGATTTATGATACCGCCAATGCGACAACGCCAAACAATTAACGAGTTGCGAGTTAAATATGCCATTTACACGCCATTATTAGGAACATACTTAATAAACTCTCCTCCGTCATGACGCTTGAGTTCGTATTGAAAGAACATAATCAATTCCGTTGCCCAACACGTTCTCGAATTATAATCGCCTGAGGCAAATGTCATGTGATTAGTTGCTGTTGCTTAACTTTAGAAAGGAATACGAAAAAATACGAAATTTTGCTTGCTTCTATGCAGTTTGCGGTTGTTACGTGCCGCTTTGAATGAGGTTAAGCATTTGCAGTGCTCCAATTTCAGAGGCGGAGAATTGCAAATCATAGCCAACACTCAAAGGGAGCTGCTGCTCTTGAGTTCATCAAGTGTCTTATGGAAGTTTTATAAGCTATGACCACATGGAAAACTCTTGTCCTGTGGCCATTTTTCGAATTTTTTCTCTCGGCAACGCCCCTAAAAGTATGCAAATGTGTTCATTAACACATTTCCTCATCTAACATGCCATTAGTCAAAAAAGTACACAGAGACGACCGCAGCAGGAGGGGCAGGGGGAAAGGAGTTGAACTCTATATCCGGCGCTTGGAAAAAACGTAGTGGGACAACGAAATCAAATAGTTTACCTACCATTAATTACAGCCAGGGGGCAGTTTGTGTACACCCCAAACAAGTTCAACAACAGCAGCAACAACGGGTAGAAAAGTTTTCAGGCAAACAGAACCAAAAACTTCGCCCTACGCCACATACTAACACTCACACACAGGTGAGTAGTTCGTAGGGTTTGGGGTCAGCTTATGCGTCAGCCGCAAAGTATGCAGCAAATATTTAGATATGCCTATGCCACAGCCATAGAAAATCTACTGTGAAGGAGGAGGAGGAGGAGGTGGATCGAGGCAGAAGGGGAGCACTTTAGAACGCTTAATTAACACTTTATTAGCTTTACTTAGCCTCAGCCCAAAGGCTTAACCAGGCTTAGACTTTTTAAAGGCCAAAAGAGAGAGAGAGAGAGAGAGGGAGAAATATGTAAATTGGCAAACTAACCACATAAATCTGTAACCAAAATGTTTAAAGGCTGGAAAAACTATTTTGGGGTTGGATTTGATATCGAAGCACATGTAATCAGAGACCCTGACGCCAGGCACAGGTAAACTTTGATGCGATAAAAATCATATAATATAATTAAGCTAATGAAATTTCAAATGCCTCGTTGACTGGGCAAGTAAAAGCAAACAAGTAAACAATGAAATTGGAGAGCCCTGAACTCTAGAAATTTACTTCTCTCTTTCTCTTTCGCAGGAGGAACAACTTCTGTTAATTTGCTAATAAACATTAAGCAAAACATCCTCCAAACTGTCGCCCCAAATGAAGACACAGCTTATATGCAAAACACAGCCATAAACATTAAATTTCATGTCTCAACTTATTTGAGGGAAGCCCCACTTAAAGTTGCCCCCTCCAGGAAAATCAGCAGAAAACTGAAAAGAAATGCTCCTGCCACTCGAAATTGAATGAAATGTCCCCAAGCCCGGCCATAAGAATGTCCATGTAAAAAGAGAAAGAGCATAAAACTTATCTTAATTGAATTATCAAAAATTATGCACAACACTTAAGGCGAGTGGGGCGGCCACGAAGAAGACCTGTGGCGTCTCCGCCTGTAATACCTAAGCCTACGACAAAAGCCGAGGCGAGCCAAGGAGGGGGAGAGGCCAAGACTTAGAGGTAAATTTTGTGGCATTTAACTTTTGAAACAACCCCAAAGCGGATTCTCTATTGCGTTGAGAACTAATGAAGACGCTTGTTCATAATTTATGGCCGCTTGGCACGCAACTTTGTGCGTTATGAGAAGTTGACTGACTGGAGATTTTCCAAGTCTGATTAGCGAGCGCGAGCGTTGCTCTCGTGGCGATTGCCTCAACGCTTGAGCTACCCTAGACCGTGGAGGCCAACTGCATTTCTTTCATTTTTCAATTCACTTTAATTAGTGCTTTTTGTTTGCCGACTACAACTATTTCGCCTGTCATAGACTGACGCTCTAATAGCCTGATATGATCCTAATTAGTGGCCAGAAACTAGCTCAACCATTCCTCAACCTCCTGTTGGCCCCCCGTTATCAACGCTGACGTATCTCGCATAAGAGTGCTTTCAAGTATGCTGCCGCACAACACAATTTCGAGTTTAATTAACAGTAATTTGTTTGCACTGCACTAAGTAATCCGGGCGGAGCTGCCGTGCTATCTGGCCACGGCGATCATTAGAGGCGAAGCTGCTGCTAGTGGAATTTTTTTATGACGAACTTAACGATGATATTTATATGTCTATAAAAAGGCGCTATAATAACGTTTAAAGCGCTTCGCTCTGAAGTGCGCCATTAAAAACGAGGAAAACCGCCGCTGTGGTGGGTAAACAAGCCGCCTGGAAACTACACGCCGCACGGGCGAAGCCGGAGCCGGAGCTGGAGCTGGAGACGACGCCAGTTAGACACTCGAGCACATGCACACGCCACTCAACAGGACATTGACTTTTTAGGCAGTTGCAACACATGCAATAGACTCAGGGGAAAACTTTTAGACCTGCGTTTGAGTAATGAGAGAAGGGTTGTGGGGGGGGCAGAGCAAAGGCGACTTTCCACGGGTGTATAAAACTTTTGTGCTTCGCCCATAATTCGTATAATTTAAGTGCAACAGAGAAGTTCAAGGACATGCCAGCTGTGGCCCAGCAGGACTCCCTTTGCATGCACAGCACACTTTTCTGCCCGTCAAGCATTAAATTATTTAATATAACGGCCTGCCAAGGCACACGCACCGGGCCACAGATTCAATAGGACCCGGCTGGAGAAGTTTCTGGATTCTGTTTCCTAGCGAAAAGCCAAAGCCAAAGTCAGTGCAACATCTGCGGGAGGAGGCTATGGTATGGTGAGTCTCTTAATTTCTCTTTGAGCATATAACTCATCATCTGCGGCATCAGGGGACCCTGAGAATGGCAGAGACTTCAAAAATAATAAGCATGAAATTAAGTTGATGAACAAATTGCAAGGGCGAGCACTTAAAGCATTTATGTATAGAACCTGATGGCTTTAATTTGTCGGAGCTGCAAATTGGAAATTTAAGAGACAATTTTTATCTGTTTCCAAAGTGTATCTGCATCAGCTATGATATTACAATAGTCATGTTATTGATATATTGCCCGACTCGGGGAAAGAAATGTTTCATTCATTAGAAATCAAATTTGTAAGTGCTCGTTCCAACTGATCTTTTCGATAGGACTAGGATGGAATGACACTTTTAATTGTTGGGGCCAATTATTGTGCAATTTTTCGTTAATCAACAAAAGTCGATGTTGTGTATCATGTGAACATCTTCAATAAAATTGTCAGGTGAATTATATCATACTCTGTCTAGGATTGTCAATATTTGATCGATATATCGATATTTTTGTTCGACGATGAGGGTTATATCGATATGAAATTTGGTATGCTGATATAAGCTGTTATCGATATTTTTATAAACGATATATCAGAAACAAGTGAGAAAGTCGGTCAAGCACGACTTGAAATACTCTGTACCAGACGCTCATCTCTAAATTTCTCTCTCTCTCTTTCTGTACACCTAAAATTTAGCGATTCTGCCAGATAACTTGGTGTAGAGTTGAACAAAAAATTATATTGGGACGAAAATATAACTGAATGAATCAAAAAAGCAAATACTGCACTTTTCTCGTGCAAACGTGCGATTGGTCGTAAATGGGGATTGTCCCCTGAAATAGTACACTGGCTGTACCCAGCCGTTGTACGTCCAATAATACTATAACAAATCACCGTATGGTGGTCGGTTCTGGGGAAACTTTCCGTCCTCAAAACCATAACTACACAACTAGAACTTGAGAATTACTATAAGGCAATTATGGACAGATTTTGTTGATGATTTTGATGATTTTTTAATACCCTGTACCCTGAAGGTACATAGATATAATAAGTTTGTGCGAAAGTATGTAACAGGGAGAAGGAATCATTTCCGACCCTATAAAGTATACATATTCTTGATCAGCATCAACAGCCGAGTCGACATGGCCATGTCCGTCTGTCGGTCCGTCTGTCTGTCCGTCCGTCTGTCCGTCCGTATGAACAACCAGATCTCTGAGATGGTAAGAGATAGAGGTTTGACATGTATGGGACAAATGTTTCTTATACTTGCAGGCAGAACAAGTTTATTTTTAATTTTTGCCACGTCCCCTCCCGCCTACGCAATTTTGAAAAAACGTCATATCTCCCACAGTTTTGTAGATAGATGATTCGTACCTTCTAAAGATAGTTAGTCAATAGCAATATGTATCGATTTTCTGAAAAAATGATAAAGATCGGATGAGTGGTTCTCAAGTTATGAGCAAATAAGTGAATCACTCCCCGCCACCCCCCTCCCGCCCTTGCACAACCAACGCTGCACAATCTTAGAGATGCGATTCTTAGTAGGAAAAAATAAAATATTTTTTTTTGATTTTTTTTTATTTTTTCCAGGCGTTCAAGAATGAAATTAATCTCATTTTCGAGCAAAATATCGATTTTTTTAAATATTTTTGGTTATTGTATTCAAACACCTAAACCGATTTAAAAACAATGTTACATGCGATTACTGGCAGTTCAATGACCTTTCGATTCATATCTTGGCCGATGTCTTCTGACAATCATGAAGTGAGATATGGCTTAAATCGTAAGAGCACCTTTCAAAAAAATTTAAAAAAATTATATTTCAAAAACGGAGCCATGAAAAATTTTTTGAAATCGATTTTTGAGATCACCATTTCAACTACACTAAGAAAAATTTTTAGTAGAAATGGGTCTTTTTGGCTGTAAACTAGTGTTATCGCAGTTTAATGTTCTCATAATCATGGTTATGTATTTATGTGTGGTCGTTTGTGTTCTTAAAAAGCAATTTCTTAAGCACTTAGCGGTTTTGATACCATCCCATAGCTGTGAACTGCTCTTATGCATTGATCATTGCATGATATACTTTCGTGTTGTATACAAACCCTGGCTGCGAGTGTTAATAAGGTTCATAGTGTTAACAGTGTTCTCAGTGTTATTTTCCTATCAATAAAATTAAGTTCCTTTTGTAATCATACTTGCTTTGTAAACGAATCAAAGTAGATCTTCAACTCCCAATCAAACACTAGGTAGGTAGGTATTTCCGGCTGGCCCCTTGTAAGGGGGCCACACATAGACCTTATGGTCCTTAATCAAACACTAGATAGTCTAGGAAAATGTCTCGCTTTGACAGTGTGAGTATTGATACTGTTTCCTGTAATACACGATTCATTCAAACGAGATAGAATAATTTTTTGTCTAGTGTGCACTCGTGCAGGGCTCTAATATTGATATTTTGAAAAAAATCAACAACTCTGAATCGCTTTACCTTGCGGCTTTCCTGCGTAGACGAATTGTGATTAAAACTGTGCCAAAAATTGAAGGAGGCATAACAGCCTAAGTATACGTCGATATAGGAAATGATTTCATATACATAGCTATTACTGCATATGCCAAATTTTTGTAACTTTTCACAAAATAATTTTTGAGTGTCAGCTTTTCTTAAAATTGTTGTAAAAAATAGAAAATTGATAATCAAAAGCAACCATATATTCGTAAGCGTTTACATAAAAAATTTAAAAAAATCTTAAATTTTGTGGATTTTATTTACATTTAAGAAATATTACATTGAGAGTGTCCTGAACTACCCCTCTCAATTCACATGCATGGCTCATTATTTTCTCTAAATATTTAACTTTATCGTGAATATTCTAAACTATTTGTATTGTCTGTCAAAACAGTTACACACTTACGTTCCTATTCAGACGTTAGCTTGACATTATAACGAGGGTCTTAGAAAATGCCACATTGGAATGCATTATTTTCAAGCAGACTGGTCTCGCGTTATTCTATTTGATTGAACTTAAGTTTTGCTAAGCCAGAATCTATTTTGTTTGAAGCTTACAATTGAGCCAAATTGCGTAAAAAACTAAGTGCCAGCTTTGCAGTTTAGTTGTTGCACTCAGAATCGAAACTGTACCGGTACAATGTTTGGGTACCGCAATACAAATAATGTTATATATCGGTTCCGGTTCTGAGGTTTAATCGGCTCTTTTCTGTATACGGTTCCAGTTTCGGTTTGATTATTTGTTTTGGTTTTGTTCGTACGTACACAAACTGGTCTCTCAATTTTAATGCTACCGAGTCTTCTTTTTACTGCACGTTGCTTATATGTCGTAATCGGCCGGATCGGATGACTGTATCGAATAGCTGTTATTGGACCCATCGGTTAGAAATAGGGTCTTAGTGTGAACATTTTTTTGTTTTATTGTGAGCGACCCTGAACCCGGAATTTACTAATATTAAATGCTTTCAAACATATTTGGAAAGTTTTGTCAAAATCGGATGACTATATGTTATGGCCGCTATGGAGCCGATCGGTCGGAAAATGGGTCTTAGTGGGAAAACCTTTTTTCCATTTTATCGTTCTTAAACAAACTGATTGATCATTTTATATACTTTCAAACAAATTCGCGAAATTCGGTCGAATCGAATGCTAGCATTCTTAAACTCTGTTATTTTAAAAGCAGCGTTTGCAACAAAAACTGATACTTATATATACTTCTCTTTAAGTTTTGGATCGAAATCACTTCAAACTAAATTGGGACTACTTTATTTGCAAAGTGCCAAGAATTAGACCGCCCACTAGAAGGCGGTGCCTCAAATCTACTTGTTTTTGAGCAGGCGGTTTCAAATCGCTCAACTTTTGCCATCTAATCTAGTAGCCGGGCATATTTTTGGCACTTCACATATAAGGGCTAGCAGTTTTAAGTCGAAATGCAAGCGTTTATACCAAAATCTCTGGAGATTTCTGGAACACACCCGATTAGTGTACACTTTGCTATTGTTAAATTTACTCTTAAATTTATTTTTAGGATCAACTGATTGTGGTACACTGAGCAAAACGGCAGTCCAAACTCTAAGTACTTTGAGTTTGTGTTCATAATACAGCCATGTGCACGGCACGACTAAAGTATGCAATGTGTTCTGTAGCTTGCTTTGACCTGCGCTGCCGTTGTTGGTGCTGCATAGTTTTAGGCTGTTGCACTTTGTACATCTGATAAGGTAGCCGCCTAATGGTCTCGGGGTGTTGTTGCTGTTGTTTTTATTGTTTGGCGTTAGTGTGTGCAAATGTTTGCTTGACTCTTTCGCCCCCGCTACTGCCCATATGCATGTGCGTGCTAGTGAACGGAAGTTATTTCAGACGTTTTTCTGCCTTTGTTTCGTGCTCGGCTTTTGTTTCTAACCCTTTTTTTCGGTGCGTGAGCAAGCGCCAGCCACTAAGGGGATTTCATGTGCCGTTCATTTTATTCAGCTGATAATCGGTGCGACTTTTACAGACACATTCACTGGCCCAAAACTGGTTCGAAATGTTCGCCAAAGTGTGGCTAAACAGCGGAAACGGAAGTTAAAGCGCAGTTTTTGTGTGAAGGCTGCGAAGGACGACCAAGTTGAAATTATATTTATGTGTGTGCCGGCGGGCGCACTGTTGGGCTATTGATTTTTGGTGTGAAATGCTTAAAGCGGAAACTTGCACTTCTTATTAAATATTTGCTTATTCATTTGCAGGAATATTTTCTCCGTTTTCTGATTGAAATTCTTTTTCAAGTTCAAAAGTTGAAGTTTGTTAATAAAATGTTCCAGTATCTCCTGAACCGTGCCGAAATTTCTCTGGCTCTCTGAAACTTTTCATCTGTTTCTAAACAATTTATCAATCGACAGGACATCCTTTTCCCTTTTTTTTTGTTTGTGAACTAATTTAATTAATAAAGCCATGTGATTGCTGCACCATTTTCACAGCCTTGTGTTCGGACACTTAGCTCAAATTAATTGCACTGGGTTCCTGAAAATGGCAGAAGCAAGGGGGAAGGGTGAAACCCGTCAAAAGGCTCAACTGGTTGACATAACACAAGTGTCAAGTCTGGACGAGGATGAAAATAAAAAGGACACAATGTTGTTGTTGTTGTCGGGGTCCCTCTTTGTCGCTTGTCAATGAAAAGCTGCGAGAAAACGGGCAAGAAAATGTAATAAAAAAAATTTGTAACGCCATCAAAGTTTTCCTTCTCTCACGCTCTTCCTCTCCCTTTGCCTCTCCCAGTGATTTGTGTCTGTACCGAAAATCGCATGAAGGAAGCAATAAAAATGTCGCTTAATTGCAAAAAGTTTTGCTTAGATTTTCATTATTTTATTGCCTACTTTTTGGGGTTTTCGGTATTTTTTCCCCTCTTTTCGTGTCCAGCAGTAAGTGCTGGTTGGAAGCAAAGCAAACAGCAAAGTGGTCAGCCTCCGGGAGCATGCAGATTTAAAGGTTGGTTGCCAAACTCTTGCCTGCTTCACGAAACAAAGTTTCTGTTTTAAGCATTGATATTTATGGCCATTAAATCGCTCTTAAATAATTCCATAATTCAGTTAATAAATTTTCACCATTGTTTCCATAATTTATCTCAGTTTTTACGCTGCATTTCTAGTTGCAATTGCGTTATTTTCTCGCTTTTTTCCACACCTGCTGCTGGTCTATAATATATATTCGAGTATTTATTTCTTGCTTTTATATAAAACGGCAGACTGCCGGGTCATTTTTTTCTATTTGGCCCGCTTTTAAATAACTGCAGGGCTATTAAATGCATACGTGGCATTTAAATGGAATCAAAATGTGAGTTGCGAGAGTCGCGGTGTCAATGTGTGGATAATATGCGCATTTATTTAAATGAATTTCATATTCATGTAGTTCTTTGGCTCTGCTAAAACAAAAAACTTAAATTTCCCGTCCTCTGATAACGTTTGTTGTCGCCTCTTTTATCCCCAAAATATTCTTTTAATTTGGCTCGCAATCCATTAACTAAATGAAAAAACTCTCTTGACCCAAAAGTAAAAAATGTACATAGATATATTCACATTTGTATTAAAAAAAGGCAGTTGGCATGCATGTGCTCGGAGTGCTGTTCTCTAGAACAAACTCACGTGTGTGTTTGACGCTTTTTTTAAACTTTGCATAGCCAACAAAAATTTAATTAAAACCACATTTTACAATTTTTTTCTGAATAAAATAAAACAAAAATGCACAATAGTTTTGGCGTAATTTCACAACCTAACCAGCGGGTGCAGCGGGTAGTCTGGTGCAGCGGTATGCCTGCTGTGCACGATATCTGGGGTTCGATCCCGCCTAAGAACATCTAATAAAATAATGTTTTCTTTAAGAACTTTTACGCAGTCATCTACGCCCCTCTAGAATTTTAAACTCAAATCGAAGAATTAAAGTTTTCATTACAACTGCCATTTATAAAATCTTTATAATAGTCTAAAGCGTCGCGACGTTCCTATGCACACGTGCATTGCACAAAATCACACGTACGCTATAAGCATTGAAAGCTATTTAAGATACGAATGTGGCACGCAAATTGTGCTTGTATCATGTGAAAAGTGTGACGATATGTGTGCTGCCCATCTTGGTCTAAACTCATTTTAAAAATAAATGAATTTCACGCATTGGTGGATCTTTCGACCTTCACCATCTATATATGTAATTACCTTTGTTCATGATATTCTAAACTTTTCCGAAAATAGTCATTTTCGTCAATTTTTAGAATTTTTAATCTTAATCTTCCGTGTAATTACCCGTCTCAGGAAATCAAAACTCAATATAAATTTTACGATTTTCTGGATCATTTTATCTACACCTCTTAATTACCTGTCTTCTTGACATTTTAAACTCATACAAAAATTTTGCGAATTGCGCGATTTATCTTATCCGATTGGCCAACAGCTCTTATTTACCCGTCTTCAATTGCCAACTATTAAATCTTTAAGATTATCTGGACCCATTAAAAATTTTGTTAAATTTCGTGATTTTTGGACCGTTTGATCCACAACTCTTATTTATACGTCTTCATAATAATCTAATCTCATTTTAAAGTTTTGAAAATTTTCGTGATTTATTTGAACCGACAGGACTTTACATCCTATTTACCCAACAAGAATTGCCATCAAACCTTCTTAATAATATACACTCATATAAAAAATTGTTAAATTTCGCTGTCTTTTGACCCATTTAAAAATATTTTAAAGGGTATTTTGCTATTCTGTGCGAAGACGAATCCAACAAATCAGAGATCATTAAAATCGGTCCAGTCGTTCTTGAGTTATAAATGGTGTGGCTAACCCGGCGTTGTTTACTTACATTCTAGCAGGCACACGGCGTGCGTTGCTACGCCGCTTTTAAAACTTTAGAGACAGAGCGAAGAAATGAAGCTTACTTGAAAAAAATTCACGATTTTTTCACCTTCAATTACAATCTATTCAATCTTCATAGCTCTTAAATACTTGAAAAAATTTGCAAATTTCGCGATTTTCTCTACCATTTGATCTACTCCTCCTATTTACCAGTTGTTATTTACCGTCTATATGATAATCTAAAAGCAGGAGCCAAAACAAAAGCAACTGGAAATACTTTGGTAATTCGTATCTTGCTTGTAGCTTTATCGTAATACATCAGTGTAAATAGGATACAAGTTTCTAGTAACGCGTTGTGGAACTGCAAGTCTTCTATTAGATAACAAAGCGATAGAATCGATATGTCCTGACAGGAGTTTATGAATAAAAAAGGACACTATGGCAAGTTCCGGATTTCTCGTGAGGAGGAAGGTGGGTGGTAGGATCCCAGTGTAAGCCTCGAAGAGCAAAAATTAAGAGCTGTTTTTGAACTGATCTATTTTTGGTTTTGGTATGGACAGACACACGACGAATATTGCAGTATTGTGAAATAGACATACAGTTGCCTTGTAAACGTAGGCAGGGTATTAAACTCCTTGGGCTATACTTAACAAACCGAGAACTCTCATTCAGTTGTTGGTGATGAGGATATACTAAAACAAATATCAATATGTTTTTTTAAATGAATGGTATCAATCATTTGATTTCGACCGGCCCTTGTTGAGGTTAAGAGGAAGGCTATTAAACGAGCACCAGGTGTGAAGAGAGTTTAAATCGGATTGGAGAAGGAGAGGAGAAGCAGGGTCCGGCGAATGGAACAAAGCCTACGAGCCTAAACGAACTCGATGAGATCGATCCAGTTGAGGAGGATTGGAGGGAAGCCGAGCAAACACAATTTATGTACAAAAAGCTCAGTAATGTCTAAGTCAAAAGCCTTGCTGAAATCAATATAAATCAGTGGACAAATCCAGTGTTTACAAAAGTTGTAAGTTCCAGTAAATTCGTAGATATAGAGCGATTCTTCACGAAACCAAGTTGAGATATTGATTTTACCGAACGACATTACAGCCACATCACTAATTAAGGACGAGCTTCCATTATCTTCTAAAAGTGCAGAGTTATGGATCATGATTTATCGAACAATCTTACAACAGTTTCATTTTCAGACGAAGAAAATCGGGTGCGCTCCAGAAATCTCTAGAGATTTTTGTTGAAGCTCTTGCATTTCGCCACAAATGTGCCCGACTACTAAATTAGATGACAAAAGTTGAGCGATTTGAGACCGACTGCTCAAGGCCAAGTAGATTTAATGCGTACGGGTTTACCGACCTATGATCTAGTTCCCGAACTGATTCTTATCATTTCACATATAAAGTCCTATTTGTTAAGTTGTTGGAGACTTTTGGAACACACCCGATTAATTCGATTTCTAGTATTGAGTTCCATATCGACTATGAGACAAATTGGACTTGCGTGTGAAAACCAGAGATTAAAACCGTAACCGAAACAGTGACCTTTAAACACACAAAAACACTATAAAATGTGTTAACGAACCGAAAAAAATTTTTTGTATAACCGTAACCCTATAACCTTTATTAACATTTCAGTTTTTAATCTACTAGTAAAAACCTATTAAGACTCGTATTTATTCACAAAAATGTCCGAAAAGAGAGCGATCGAAAGAGGCAAAGAACCTAACAAAATCTTTAGCCTATTTTTTATTTCTGTTATCATCATTGTTCGATTGAAAACGTAAGTATTCACACATATTGTTATTGCTTATGTGATCACATTTTCCAAGTTACTCTCTTCCACTGAATGTGAATGAATATGTGTTAGGAAAAAATGTTGTAGGAGCGCCGTCATCTTGACAGCTTGTCAGCTTGGTGCCGAGTGACTTAACAAGTTGTGCTGTGATCTTTGCAGAGGATAGAAGAGGTAGGTAGGTAAGTAGTTCCGGCAGCAGGTCCTTAGTGAGGCCGCGTGCTTGGAAGGATGAAAGAGAGGAATGAACCATTTTTATTGACAATTTCGCTTGTGGAAACTACTGTTACCCTAACATTTTTTTAATGCGCCATGCCTCGATCAAAAACAACCATTTACGAGAATGGTTTTCTTTTTATATAGAAATAAATGACGAGAAATGTAGAAAGAAATATTGAAGTAAGTGTAGTAAATAAACATAAACTTTGTGTTTAATTTAGAGTCGGACATTTTTCAATTCTCTATCACATGTGCATAGGCCAGTGTCAGTTGTTGTGATTTTCCGAATCTGTCTTTCTCACTTGAACTGAACATATTTCCGTTCGATTGTTGTTTCCCAGATATTGCAAGAAAGATCATACAATCGCACTGTCAAAGTGATTTTTTATACCAATAACCGTAACCGTAACCAAAACCCTAAACAGAATAAGGTTAATAACCTTAACAAGTACTGTAACCCATATCTCACAATCGTAATGTAACCCTAGCCGGAAAAGAAGCGATGGGCCAAAACAGTAACCGTAACCCTAACCGTTATTTGTTTCTCTTATGAAAACACATATAAAGTGGTCAGCACCGTGCTTTAGTGCTGGTTTGTATGTTGCCCAAAGCATCCTGCCAGCAATCAGAAAAAATTTCAAAAAAGATAATTACGATATTATGAAAAATCGATGGCATAAAACTGCCAATGAAGTGCGCATATAAGATCTTTCCAATTCCTTAAGCTCAACGATTAAACTACTGAGGAAACTTCATCTCATCAAAAGTTTGCTTGAAAATGCCTCCCCCACTCAAACTACTTACGAGCTGCTTTAATGGTGCATTTATTGCCAATCTATTTGCCCACTGTGAAGAGCTACACATTCGTGTGCGTGAGCGGGACTGTGTTGGTGACGTTGATACATTTGCTAGGACGCGTCACCTTCGTCGCCTGCACGTGTGCTGAGTGCCATTGAAACTAATTGAAAATGTAGGAAAAACTCTGGGAAAATCTTGGCAGACAAAGTTTTTCTACGTCTTTTAAAATGGGGGAAATTATTAATAATATATAATGCAGCAGATGTTGATGACGATGATGCACATGTGCGTTCACCTTTATTTATGTGCATGATTTATAGCGAAATGACATTGATTGATTTGGAATTGATGTTGTGGAAAAGTGGAAATTGGCCAACAGAAAAACTGTAGTTGAAGTTTCCACTCGATTAAAAAAGTTAAAAAAATAGTATGTAAAATGAAGGGGTATACAGAAAAATAAAGAGCTAAATTCAAGCTCACAAAGGGTGGTTTTATCTCGACCTTCGGGTTGAAATTTTAAGTACAAGAAAGAATTGGAACAATCCTAAAAGACTTGTATCAATCGGAAAATGCTCATTTTCCTGACTCGAGATTGAAGTAAGTACGGAATTCCAATGTCAAAGCCAAATGGAACAGAGAACAAGATCCAAACTAAGAGAGAAAATATCTCTCGCGGTTTTGCTTTTCATGCAATATTTTAAAGATGTCTATACAAAAAATAATTATAATAAAATATACTTAAACTTTAAACATTTTAAGTAGTGATGTCAAACGATTTGATACATGCTCAACATTATTCAATTTTTTAGTTTATAATTTTGGGGATTTATTTCACATTTCGTTCTGCTGTATCTGCAGCACAACTTTTGAAAACGACAATTCTGGTCGATTTTCGGAATTCGGAACAGCAATCAACTCGATTTGCGACAATTTCAATTTTCGGAATTCGAAACAGGCCCGAATAGTTTGTGGTAAAACTTCAACACAAGTTCCGTTTCGTTAAACCAATAATTACGAACGAAATTTCAAAACAAATTTGCCTCAGGGCAGCCACTCTTCAATTATAATTCAATTCAAATTTGCTTTCCCCCTTATTACCGACCCCCTCCTTCACAGCTCACGACTCTTTCCCCTCGCCACCCCTCCCTCTTCCATCGCTCTCCACCCATCTACCTCCCTGCCCACCACCCTATCATTTCGTTTTGTATGTACTTCCTCTCCTCCTCTCTTGTTAATTGCTATTTCTTTCTAACACATGTGTCATATAGCAGCTATCATCTGTCTCAGAGAGCCAAGACATATACATACAATAAGAGTGTGAGTCGTTCCTCTCATGCTTCTCTCTCAGCAAAAAAGCATTGTCCAGAATATTGCTTGAGCGCTACAGCCATTTATGTTGCCCATTTAAACTTTTCTTTGGCCTTTTCACCAACCTGGTGGACAAATCTGTAAAACTTTCTTTCTTAGTGCGCGCCTGCATAACTAAACGAAGCTCTGCGCAAATCTTAGATCTCCAGGACAAGCAGTTTTGGCTGTGGGTTGATAATATGTCAGTCTGACAGTATGCCAGTCAGTCGGGCCTACAGATTAGTAAGTATGGAAGATTAAATTAAAAATCGTGATTTTAAAGTACATGAGCGATTAAGTGATTCAACTTTTATATAGCCCATGGCCTAAGCCGTTACGGATAGAAATATTCAACTTGAACTCTAACTTCCCAATGTGACGACAATTTGTACTAAAAAGGAATTATGAAACTCCACCCCCAATTCCATCTCCAATGGATAGAATGTTTAAGTGAAGAAAATATAGATTATTATGTTTGTTGAAATGTGTGTTCTTCATTCAAATCATAGCTCCAAGTGATATATTATAAATATCTAGGCAGGGCTGCAAACCGGTTCGGAGTTGAACCGCTCCGAGCAAGAATAATTTTTTTCAAAAATCAAAAGTAGAAAAGGGTTCGGTTCAAGAAACATGTTCTGTTACAATTTATTTTTTAGGTGCTATAACAGTCATAGCAATGGACTCTGCCGACCTGCAGAAGATTGGCAAAACCTACTGATGATAGAACCGCGAGTTTCTTAAAACAGCTGTACAGTCGATCGTACTATTTTGTGGGGTGTGTGTGTCTTGTTTTAAAAGTTATGAACAAACATAAATACATTCACGAGCCGAACGCGAACCGAAGCTGAGGCCAAGATAGTAAACAGATTTTCAGTCGTTGACCAGCCTTTGATGCGGTCAGGTCAAAGCTAGCCCCCGTCGCTTTTATTGCGCAATCCAATACCAACTCTCAGTTTTTGACCTCGCTTTCGTCGACTAACGCTTATATAGACTGAACGATTGCTCAGTCGACACCACATCTGTCTCGCTGTACCCACTGTGATTTTCTTTACGGACAATATTAATCTCAAGGCGGACTATCGCCTAACACGTTCTCAAAATTTATAGGCAGCTTACATTTTATCTCTAATGCTCATTGCTAAATGACTTATTGACCTGGAGCCTGCTCAAACGTCCGACAAACCATGCTCGAATATGATATCATCAAGCCTCTAAATTTCTATATGTGAATAAAATGCTTGTTTCAATTTACGTACCCAGAGAAAAATATCACGTTCTACAATCATTACCAAATGGTCATGATTTTGGTCATGATTTCCGTTCATAAAACATGAACGAGATATACAGCCTTGTTCTCAATTCCACTTCCACAAAAGCTTTTCGGAAGTGGAATTGATTCGTGTTCTGGTAAACGTAAAACGAAAGAATTTTGCGGATTCAAACGTTTTGCCTCATGGCCAGTGAAATTAAAAGTAAATTGCAAATTTGGCATTGAAAAATATAAGCTACACCCAAAATGAAAATAAATCACAATTCTTTGGTCAATTTAAGATCTTTTGGTATCCTAAAATATTATAGACGGACCTTATCTTATTTTTAAATAATAAATTTTACGAACACTTTTAATTTCTTTGAGGCTAGCAAAAGCGAAAAGTAAAACGTGAAAAATTCGTGTTCTGAATTCCACATTTCGAAAGTTCTGACTAGTTCGATTAACATTTTGGCTATCGATAGTCGCCTATCGTTGGTTTAAGGGTTGCCAACAGGCAGAAAAAATGATTAAATTGTAAAAAATCTGAGATATTTCTCCTGCGACCAATAATTTAAGAGCGCTGGCAACTCAGGAGATGCAATTTGGCCGACGATCACCTGTTTGGGGAAAATCAAATTTATTAACAGCGGAATGTAAGTTGAATTTAAATTAATAGATATTTCGATATGATTATTGACATTTCTAATACACAGGGGAAAGCATCGGAGCACGGAACAAGATTCCATAATGGCCACTTTTATGGCCAAGAATGGAGACCTGGCAAAAGGATTTGTCAAGGGAGACCGCGTCAATGCCGAAGCCAGATGGGACTCGTTGACCTCCCAGTTAAATGCGGTTGGCCCCCCAATTAAGGACATTGCCGGGTGGAAGAAGGTAACTGTTCGTTGGGAACCAAATACATCTTTTGAAGTTCACGATTCATTATTTTAATCTTTTTTTTACCAGTCTTGGGCACATTGGAAGCTAAGAACATTAAAAAGAAGTTGGCTTCAAAAATATATGGGGGGGTGGACGGGGCCTACTCCCAACAAATTATAACTCCCGAGGAGCGGGACATAGCCACCTTGACTGGCCTATATAAAGCAGTGGACGGCATTGAAAATGCCAAGACATTTGACAGGCCAGCCCCTGAGGCGAGATCTGAAGTGGCCATTGATATCAAAGATCTTGAAACACAGTGTCCTACTCCGGCAAAACGAGCACGTGCCCAGGATGATTACTCCGTGTTTTGTTCGGAGCAAAACGAGCAAATTGTAAAAATTGCTAATCATCTTGCCGAAATAAAAAATATAAAGGAACAGCAGCTCGTGGTGGAGAAAGAAAGAGTGGAGGTGGAAAAGCAAAAGCTGCATGTCCTTCAGCAGATACTGAACAAGAAGACTGACTGCCTTAAGGATATATTTTAATATTACTATAAAGAGATAAATTGTTTATTAGAATAAGCGCTACGGAATCAGAAGTTACATCATTTTTGTTTTTGTTGGTTAAGTATATTTGAAATCCAAAGTTCCTAAACAGTATTTTGTTCTTAGAATAAGTTTATTTGAAGTTGGCCTTACTTATATGGGGATGGTTTTCCTGCAATCGCGCGTCTATTTTGTTTAAAATTGATTCAAATGTATATTTATCCAGACGGAATTTCTCAATAAATC
Organism: Lordiphosa stackelbergi; assembly: GCA_018904235.1. Classification (NCBI taxonomy): domain Eukaryota; kingdom Metazoa; phylum Arthropoda; class Insecta; order Diptera; family Drosophilidae; genus Lordiphosa; species Lordiphosa stackelbergi. The sequence goes on along the minus strand of JAEIFU010000678.1, from coordinate 38,973 downwards.
TAAAATTAAGGGACTAGCAGAATTAGGAAACGAATTCAAAATAAATACATGTGTTACTTACGCCGCCTCATTTTTTTCGGCAACATTAAATTTGGCTCTGAGCTGAGCATTATTTTGGGCCTCAGCAATTTTGCGCTGTCTCATGCGCTGAATGCATCCAATTATCATAACTCCTGGCATGTTTTTTTAAATTCAATACTGGAGAAATTTAAATGAAACGAAGTTGTTTATGTGTATGTGTACGTGTAAAACGAAGTTGTTTATATTCAACAGCTGTTTTTCCCCAATTATTTATCGACAGTCGAGCGTGGAACCACTAGTTCACAAAAGTAATTCCGCAGCAATTTCACGTGGAATTCAGAACACGAAAAAGAAAACGTTTCGGAATCATTGCGGAATTACTTTTGAAAAGTAAGTGGAATTGAGAACAAGGCTGGTCCCGGTCCGGGCCGTCTATTTTTATTGGGATTAATAGCAATTTAAAAATAATTTTTTTTTTTTGGTGTTTTTCTCAAACTAACCCCGTCGTCACCCCCATCATAATAAAAATTTGTCATAATAACCCCTTTTAGAATTTATCTTTCGGTTCCGAAAAATTATCCTACCTGAAGTTCCTCCGAAAGTTTATTTTTTTTATTTCTCCAAGCACCTGGAGATTCAGGACAGGCATTTTCGCGCGAAGTGTTTCTGTGAGTGGTGCAAGCAGGCAAAAGATACGCTATTAAATGCAAAGGGGATCCAAGCAGCATGCACCGCGGCTCTCAAGGCTATTCCGGAGAGAGCCTTCCGTGACGCCTTCAATGCTTGAAAATTGCGCTGGCAGTACTGCATCGACGCAGAAGGAACACATTTTCTTAAATCGACTCAGTCCTATTACTTTCCGGATAAACCCTGTATAGTCGACCAGCCTCCTTTTTGGTGTGTGTGTTCCTGTTTTAATTTATGTGCAAACATAACATAACCTCGAGCCAGCTAAAACTTGCTAGTTTGATTAGCATAAAGGTCGTTAAAACAGTCACAATGTGTTCAAAGCGCAGGCATTGTTTTGTTGTTCGAAACTAAACCAAAATAGCTGTATTTTAGCGGGTTCCACGCATTTCTGCACTCAAGCATATTGGTTACTGGGTTACATTCAATTGCTTACTTTAAAAACTTGCATTCAAATGAATTTATCATTATTTAACCCGACCTTCGCCTATGTGAACCAGATCCCAATGGCAGAATTTTCAAAGTTTTTGATTAAAATTTCACCAAATATACAAATATTGTTTCTTTCGACGCTTAAAAGTTTAAATAATTTGGAAGAAAATTTCAATCGACAGAACTCCTTTTCCTCATTAGTTTGCCAGTTCGATTAATGCTTTTGCTTTGACTGATTATAATTACTATTAAATATCATTGCACCAAGGAGTAACTGCGTCCTTTAAAGGCCATTAGGCAAAAGGATGGATGTCAAAACCTTACGTAATGTCTTCGAATTCGTTAATCAGGCATGGTACACAGTGGCTCGTTTCTTTATTCTCGTTACAATAATCATAATAATCCGCCCTTGAGCTCAACATCTCTCTTAGCATATATCAATTAACATCAACAATAAGCCAATTCAGTTCACCACGTGTCTTTTTTTGTTTCTAATAAATTATTCAAATTTAAATCAAGTTCAATTCACAAGTCAAGTAAACCAACAACAAAAACAGCTGCGCGACATTGAGCAATTATCCACAAACAAGAGCATTAATGCCAGGACACAAATTCCTAATCAATCTTCACGACTTATTCATGCATATAAACCGGAGCGACAAACAAGCGAGCCGAATGCACACCCCAACGCACACAAAGCAGCCACAACCTGCATGTATGTAGATACATATGTTTGAGTGTGTGTGCGTTTGAGTTTTGCAATTACAACTTAAGCACACAATCATTATCATAATCCTTAATCGATATTTTGGCTTACGACAGACAGCAGACAAACACTTCCCGGGCAGGGCCCGGGCCTCTCCTGGCCTGGTCGTTTTTCTTTTGCATCCTTGTATTAAAATTCCACATACGACGCGTTTCTTGCTGCTGAGAAAGAGATGCGAAAACGCGATGCATAATAATCCTTGTTAATGGCTGGGAGAGAGCCAGAGAGTTGGTTGCTCTGCTGTCGTTAATAGTTAAATTGCTGTTAACAAATTTAATGTCCTTAAAATTTATTGCTACACCGCTGGCTCTCAGGCTGCCGCAGGATTAAATGCTGGTGAAAAGTGTTAAGCAGGCGACCTGTTTAAAGTAACCACAGAAGCAGCAGCTCAAAGCGTTTAATGAAGGTTGAAAATTTGATTTCACTTTTTTTGTTCTGCTCCTGCCTGCATAATGGGGCGTATGATTGTTATTGAAGCTAGGGGAAACGGAATGAGGATGGTGAAGAGGTTGTGTGCGTGTTAAGAGGTTATTGGTTTAGCATGATGGCCCAAACCTAATAGGCAATGATGGCTAACGCTCGGATATAATATTTGCATTGGAGTTTCGTTTACCAAGCAGAGAACGCGAAATGAGGCGATGAGTAAATAAATGAATATGCGAAGACAATACATAAATGAGCAATGACACACACCTTTCTGAACAATTTCCGGGCACACCGAACTATATTTATATTTTAATTAAACTTGCAGTGCACTTCAAACTACTTTAAAGTCAAAAGATATTCAGGCCTGTTTCCGTTTTCGATTAAAATCAAATCATGCGGAATCGAAGTCGAAGGCAATACCAATTAACTCCATACTAAAAAAGTCTGAACAAAACCATTAAATGCATGAACTATCGTCAAACTGAGTTTATTTTGTCAAAAGGGATATCGATTTGTATTAGGCCTTCCTTTCAAATTTTGAAAATGAAACTTTGCATATTTAGGGCCGAATTCAACTTTTGTACAACAAATGATAGAGCTTTTTCTAAGATTATCTGACACACGGCAGCTATCTGTAACAAAAGAAATCGGCCCTTATATGTCCTTATCCTATACATATCCCCATTATGCCTGCATTACGCACTCACATACACATCTTTGCATCATACTGAACCAAATTCGGACAATAAAATAAATATATTTCAATGGAATAAAAGGAACATCAAAACATACAACCGGTTCCTTTGGTCGAAATTCATTTATTTGCATACTCGTTCCATCTTAATTAAATTTCTGCTCTCAAGGGAATGCTCCGTCACGTGGAAGCATCATGTGTCACATGAGAACACGTGACACTCGCATTTAAACCCAAAAAAAAACAACTTTTATTTATGCTCAAAGTCCATGGTTTTTTATACGGAATACAATTTTTTATTGTGTTGACTTGCATTTTTCATTGCGTTTATTTATTTGTTAAATAAAATCAATGGAAATTGATTGATTGCACAGCGTAACGCCAGGCATTTGTGGGTCAATTTTACAAACAATTAAACAGGGCTGGACGGCCTTAAAGAGTCCGTAAACTTGCTCTCCTCTCCTGCACGGACAGACAGACATCGCTTGTGCAATATCTGAGCGTAGTGCAAACTTTGGAAGCTGCAAGACAGGCGTTAAAGCACGTCCCCAGTTCATTCACTCCCCTTCCACCGGCTGCAGTTGATGTCAAAAATTTCGCAATGACGTTGATATTATTTGGCGTGTGCCGCAGCAACTCTTCTCTTTCCCTCTCCCTCGCTCTCCCCCTCTGCCAGCTCTCTGTCTCACTCTAATGAACTCATTGCCCGCTGACTTTAGCTCTGGCTGCTGGCAGGAACAGAGAAGCTGCTACTTGCCCGTTAGCTACCAGGCTCAGTGGTGCATTCCATGTGCTAATTAGAAATACGTGCTAAAAATGCGCATGAGAATGTCACCGAACTGGCTCTGGCTGCTAGTGCTTTGGCCATCATTAGTAGGTCTCAGTCCATGAAATAGATAAATGAAAGAGAAGTGCTACTGAGAAGTCAGAGTGGAGCTGCAAAGCCTGCTTCTAAATATCTCAATACTTATTGAACATCAATCTTTTGCTCATTAAAATTAAAGAAAGTTAGAGACAAGATAACAAATATTCTTAAATTGGCTAAAATGGGTGAGCTAACGTACTGATAAACTAATTTCAAACTTAAGTTTTTTGATTCCAGATGTAATATGGAAAGTATTTAAAGCCCTGTGAAAATGTTGCCAATTTTTACTACATAATGAAAATATAAGTAGGTTAGTCGAGCCATAGTAGTAGTAGTAAGTTTTTTATTTTTGTTAATTGATTAAATTAAAAATTATGTGAAAAAAGTATGGTATACAAAATATTATAAACACAAGGTTTAACCTACCAATGATATCAGATTCAGATCATTCAGCCAGGTTTGATTTGAAATTAGTGCTTTGAAAATACTTCGGCTCGGCCGAAGATTATATGTATACACATGCATCTAAATATCTTAAATATAAATATATAGTTATTTGTAATCTGTCTGCTATCATTCAAGAAGTTCTCCAATCCTATGACATTGGAATGAATGTTACGTAGTTCAAAATATATGTAATTTAATGCAACCAATTTATAAAACTTCTTTAAAGCTGCACGAATCCCAATTACAACCAAGAGCATTTTATTACTTTTGCTTTTTAAGACGAGTAATTTTTATAAAATCTTCAACAAAACATTATTTCGGTAAATTAAATTTGTTGTATAATTGAACCATTATTTAAACTTTATTAAAATTTTATAATTATAATAAGTGTTTTCCAACATTTATGCAAAATTTACAAAATAATGTAATTTATGTTACCTAATTGAGCAAAATCATAGCCAAAACTAACGGTTTCTGCGTATCAAAGGAAAAATTTTGACATTTTTCTTTAAAAAATGTTTTATTTTGAAAATTTAGAAAATCGTGGTTATTGACCTAGTTATATGTTAAGATCAAAAATTTCCCCGATTTTTGGGGCAAATTCGACTTGCGACCTTAAACGTCTTTCGATAAATCTGAAAAAAACTCTAAAATACTTTACTCTATTATCTTCCTGAAAATGCTGGTGCTCCCGTGAGAATAAAAAGAAATTGGTTTTCGGACACCCTAATGGACATGTCTATATCATATCAGTCGTCATGCTGATCAAGAATACATATATCTATTTTATGCGGTCGAAGATGCTTCCTTTTTCATTAGGAGAATTCTAATATACCCTCTGCAAGGGTAAAATAATAAAGAATATTTTATACACTGCCTGCCAGCCGCTTAGCGCCCCTTCTAATCGTTCTGTATAAATGAAAAAAGTCTGCTCTCTAAGTATGTATCGTGTTCAACGTTTTCTTCTTTTATTCTTTTTAATGCACTCTCTATATAAAAAATATCCTTGACCAATTTTTAATTAAATAAATCATATATGGGCATTTCCGCGGGTTCGTACGCTTTTGATGTACTTTTTTTTTTGCCTTTTTGACGCAGAAAACAAAAATTATCCCCACCTTTTTTGCGATTTGATAGCATTTTGTTAACTCTGTGCTTAGTGCAAAAGACGGGGTTTATCGAGTTTGTTTTAGATTTCATAATGATAAAAAAAAATAAACATGTGGGTGGTCGCGAACGTACGCGAAATAGAAGTCGACTTTGGCTTAATCTAGTGAAATGCAAAAATCTGCGAAATGGAACGGAATATTCTAATGCAATTACCTTATTATAAAAGAAGATTAATGTAGCTTTCTATCGAGTGTTTACACAATAAAATATCTGTATTGTTGTTATTTTAAATTTAATTAAGTACCGGTCGCGAATGTACGGGTCGCGAACGTACGATTGGAACTTAAATAAGAAGCAAAATAAAAATTAACCGTTAATCGAACTTTTTTGGTCTCTATGCATTTTTTTCTTCTTAATTGATTGCAATAAAAATATATTGTAGAAAGAGTGCAAACATATAAAAATGGCATTAAATTTTATTTTTCGGTCCAATTGACCATTTGGCGGAAATGCCCATATGTGAGAAGCAAAAGCGTTAAGTGAAGGCTTACAAAGAGTGTGGCCTGTAAATCCATAAAATATATAAAAATATAAAAAACGAGAGCGTAAGTTAAAGTCGGCTTCAACCGACTTCGATATACCCGTTACTCATCAGAAGAAATGTCTTATAGCGTTCCTGTATTATATCCGATCTTTATGAAAATTTCAGGGAATACAGTTATTGCGAATATAAATTTAAATTATAAATTCGAACTCGATGTCTTAAAAAAAATTATTCAACATTTTGATCAACATTTGATCTGCGTGCAGACACTAGGAGTCTACATGTCAAATTTGGTTGCTCTAGCTCTTCTAGGCTCTGAGATTAAGGTGTTCATACAGACAGACGGACAAGGCTATATCGTCTCGGCTGTTGATGCTGATCAAGAATATATATACTTTATAGGGTTGGAAATGATTCCTTCTCCCTGTTACATACATTTGCACGACTTTAGTATACCCTTTTTACTCTACGAGTAACGGGTATAAAAATAACCGCAGCCGTAACGAGATTTTAACTTTAAAACTTTAAACGAAACTGTAACCCTTATCCGCTAAAAACACTTCAAAATTTGTAACCGAACCCGAAATCGTAACCGGAAAAAAATGTTTTTTTATAACCGTAGCCGAATAACCTTTACTACCAATACCGGTTATAAGTACCGAAACAGAAACAAATATACTGGTTAATTTCGATAAACGTAAATTTATTTGATGTATGCTCAATGAACATTTAACATACATATGTACATTGCGGCGCACTGTTGCTGACGGGCACAAAGAAATAAGAGCGAACGAGAAAAAGAGAAAATCTTTACCATAATATTCCACTGGAAGCTGACTAGTTTAGCCGATCCAAAACTGCACGACTTCGGATCAAATTTGGCAGCACCTTATTCTGATTTTTTTCCTGTAACCTATAGTTACAGTCGTAGCACCAGCAAAAGTTGCACTAACATGAATGCAGAGCGAATTGTTAGTGTTTAGTGAGACTGATTCCACCTGAATTCAATGTAAATTTCAAATCCAAAGCAACATCTGAGCATTGACCAAACATTTGTCTCACGAGTTTTATTCGCGAGTGATTTATGTGTAAAAAAAAATCTGAAAATTAGACAGTTCTAACTAACAATAATCTGACATCTTCCTTAAAAATATGCTTCTACAACAAAAACGATTGCTAATGCCCATATGACACTTGCCGATATTGGTGACCGAGTGTATCGGCCAATAATAAAAACGAGACAACGCTAGCGAAAATAGGACAAAAAGATAATTAAGTGTTAGATGTCGTCACACATAACTTTCGATGAAGGATTCTTTAACTACTCGCATCAAAAGAAGCGTTTACCATCATACATTGGCGTGTTGGCGGCCAATATTGTTTTCGTCGGGAACTCTGCTTGCAGTTGACATTAGGGGCCAATTTCTCATATACACCTTTCGCTTGCTTTGGTTAAAATTTTATATAAAGGGTCTATAGCTCAACTCTTCTTTCACAATATTGGCAACCAATATCGGCAAGTGTCATATGGGCATTAGCAATGTAGACATATTGAAAGGTGGAAAAAAATTAAACAATATTTCCAGTTCTTTTTGTTGTGCTAGCAGTAAGACTCACACGAGTTAAGGTGAGTTCACACAGGCAAATAATTTGACAAATTTTTAGGAAATTTTGAAGAAAATACGAATACAGTAACGGTAACCCTAACCCTTATTCGTTTCGGTTTTATTTTTAGTGAGTTGATGACGCTATTTGAGAACAAAAATCAGCTTGAAGCATGAGGGGAACTTGGAAAGACTCTTTGTCCCCGAAAACTAATTAAATATATTTTTTGAACCGTACACACAAAAAAAACGTTGGTAAATGTAACATTTTTCATTGGTAAATTTACCAATTTAAGTCTTTGATTTTCGCCCAAAAGTTTAATATAATAATTAATTTTTCAGGTTTGTGTTTATCTTTATCAGGTCTGTTCCCATTTCCGAGTGTATTTAAAAAGTAAAACGATTGTATTTCGAATCGTTTTCATTTGATTCCCGAGTAGATATAGAAATCGATTTACTTTTCGAATGAAAGTTCGAATCGTTTTTGAACTGTAATTCAGCAAATATAACCGTTGACATGAAAATTGTCAATTACTTTTCATTTCACTCACTCAAAGGCACAACTTTTAAAACCGAATAATTTGATCGTTTTTCGGAAACGGGAACAGCTATCAATTCCGATTCCACATGATTTGATCGAAATCGAAAACGGGAACAGGCCTGTATATTTAGTTTCACTTTTTTATAGTAACGAAATTTTAACTTGAAAAATATATTGTTTTAAAGAGTATTTATGCGCTGCTTATCAATTAACGTACATTTTGTCTTTCACTCTGTTTCTTACTCTTTGCCATTGCTGTGGACAACGTTGCGTCAAAAATTCCAACACGTGCTTAGCATTGTGAGACCGAGGGTAGTATTAAAATGTAGTTTGGAATTTAAGGGCAAAAACTTGAGAAATTTTAGCAAATCTTTTTGGTAAACTTAACCGCAATTCAATGAGGTTAGTGCCTTTGGATGTGCGAATTAATCCCCAGCATTTGAATTTGTGGTATGTAAACAAACAAAAAACAGTTTGCGGCTTGTCTCGCAGTCTTAAGACATAAATCGATATTTTCAAGTAAACCCACTCAGACGACGACGACAACGACGATGACTATCAAAAACCACTTTGGCCGGAAATAGCATAATATTTGCGCACGCCAGCACACACACACACACACACACACAAACAAACAAACACCAACAGCCACACAGGAAGCTAAATGCGCGCCAGCCTCCACCACTCACACGGGGAAAAGGCAACGCGAATGTCAAGTAGAAATTTCTACGCGAATATAAAGCAAATATTTTTATGATGTTTTATCATTCTTGCGTTTTTTCGGGCGTCTTTCCGGGTGGGGTAATTCTCGAATTATATTTATTTAAGCTGCCACCTCTTCCTCCCTCAGTCTTACGTAAAGCTCTCAAGGTGTCGCCTGTCTCTTTTGTTCTCGCCAGTTACGTTGAATTGGATATCATTTGCCGTATGCCAGACACGTGTAGCCGTTTGGGGAAAAAAACATAATATTTCTTTCTGGACATTTGAGGCTTGTCTGCGTTTTGACAAGTTTATTAGCCAATGCAACTCTCTTCAAGCCATCTTTAAGTGAGAAACATGGAAGAGTATATTAGGGTACATTTTATCTGCTGATCAGTTTTATCTCCCACTTTCGCATGTAAGAAATCTCTCCACTTAGCCAACAAAAAATAAATTCCCAGCCTTATCCTGCATCTAATTACCGCTAAGAGCTCTGGGCTCCATCATCATACAGCGACATGCCGGAAAAGGGCTCTAACAAGCACATGCATGCATTAGTCCTCGGGAAAGTGCAAACTTTTCGCTATGCTTTGCGTTAAGTCGACGATGCAGGGAAAACAATTTTTAATGCCTAATGAAAAACAATGCTGCAGCGGCAGAAGCATCACAGGGATGTGTAAAAAGTTTCACTTAAAAAAATTGAGCAAAAACTAACACAAAACGTACAGCAGAGCACAGCGTGAGAGCGAGGCAAGGGTAGAGGCGCACTCGGCGTTTCTATTTGTTTGGCTGTTTAGCAACAAAGTTTCCGGTTTTTTGTATATTTGTGGCATTCCTGTGGTGCAAGCGCAAAAAGTGACAGAAGATGCTGTCAGTTATTTAAAAACAAAGAAAATATAACTAGCCAAATGAAAAACTATGGCAAAAATGGACAAAAGTGTGGCAAAACATCACCTATCAAAAGTCGTCCAAAGTCCATGAGGACAACTCCCAGAAAGCCCAGAAACCTGAGCACTCAACTGCAATTGGACAAAACCATATGGTAATCTGTTAAGCCAGGAGCTAACAATTTACCAAATCGAGGGGAAATTAATTAAAACACTGCACTGGGACCAACTTCAATCTTCAATCAAAATACATTACCAAACTATTCTGTGCATTAAAGGTCTAGTGGGTTCCGCAACTGTTCTAGTTCCGGCAAAAGTTTCTCCATACGAACAAAGTGATCAAACAAACAAAGAAATCAAGTGACAACTGAGAGAAAGAACTGAACGGCAACCATACCTAACTTATTGTAACATGGCAGAGATAATTTGCCTTGAATCAAGCATTTAAGCACTTCGTTGAAAATTTGAGTGTTGTTTTCGTTATACATCGGTGCAAACAGCGCTGCACTCACAGAAACACATGGCGGAGTCCTGTCGCCTCTTCCATGGAACCTTGTGGCGAACTACTTCGAAAATTCCACAGGAAAGCACCCAAGATAACCGCTTATGCCGACTACATAAGCATAATTATCATGGGAAAATGGCCATCGACTGTCAGCTCAATCAATGGACTCTACTCTCAAAGAGATATTAAAGTGGGCCACAGAGGAAATACAAGGTACCGCAATGGACTCCACCTACGATTATTGGAACACCGCTAACACCAAAGAATAACATAAAATACCTCGGAGTTTTAACAATGTGCAACACTAAAAAGTTGATAGAGTGGAGACCAAACAATTTTGAAAGGGTGTGAAGTTAGTGCAAAAACCTACGCTGGGTTTGGTCTGGTTAGCTGCAGTTCTCTTTTTTTATAGTACTTAGAAGTTTTAATCTTATGACTTGTAACTCCATATCTCGTAAACTATTTGACTATTTCGCTTTGACGTCTTAAATGTAGTTGTTGTTTTTGACTTGACTTAGAGAACAATTCTATGCAGCAAGTCAGAATAGTCGCATCTTTAAATTCAAAATTTCCAAAATGTCGTAAAATCATCATGTTTTCCCCTCATTATACCCTGTACCATTAAAAATGGGTAAAAGGGGATCATGAAGTTGTGCAAATGTATGTAACAGGGAGAAGGAAACATTTCCGACCCTAAAAAAATCCTATACATCAACACCATCCGTCCGTCCGTCTGTCTGTATGAACGCGTCGATCTCAGAGACTATAAGAGGAAGAGACCCAAATTTGCATGAACATAGGTGTATCCCGTACCCTGATCGAGCTTGTTTCAGATTTGCAAAATTTCCCCCCTCCTCCCTTAAACCACAAAAAAAACTGTCAGAGCCCCAATTCTAAAGTTACAATATCGTGGCTCAGCATATTTTATCTTTGGCCGTATATCCATCTGTTCTGAAAAGCGCAACATGATCCGATCAAAAACAACAAAGTTATTCACTAAACACAGTTTGCTGAGAAAGAGAGAGAATCTCTAAAATTATGTGCAAGACAAGAGACACGCACTATGCTACAGCTCCAAAGAGGAGACTGTAGATGATTTATAGGCATATTAACTGCACTCAAAAAAAAAAAACAGAACGATTTGGTCTTAAAAAAACGCTCTTGATTTTATCCTGAGTTGGGGGTCCCGAGTTGAAGTCCCAGTAAAGTAAGTAAAAAAAAGTTATCTATGTGGATACCTCAAATGCAATCAGCTTAGACTAACACCACGTGTCGCTCGGTCGGGTCGGTCGTGTTTCTAAACAACACTCAAAACCACCGTACTTTTGAGAACGAAAACTCTTGATTCAAGAGTGAAATTCTCTACTTTTTCTCTGAGTGTGCTTATTTTGAGCTCTAAAAGTTCTTCAAAAAATCCCGAATCGTGCTTAACATATGGGCATTTCCACCAAAGTGGTTCAAACACAATGTTTTATCGAATTTTCATACGAAACAATCAAATTAAACTACATTTAATAATAACCCAATTGGATATATTCGGTTTCACGGCCGTGCTAGCGCAACTTTTCTCATTTTGACATTAAATTTGCATAATTTTTGCCAAAAAAAGTGTCAATAGATTACGTGTACTTTCGCTATCTGAAATCTTTCTTATGGTACAAAGGGGTATACATGAATGCATAAGAAACATGAAAAACTATGTCAATGCAATTACAAGTTGAAAAAGGTCGTGTGTGGCGTTTGCGAAAATGCTTAAGCTTATATTCTGAAAAAAATAACGGTAAATTCTTTTTGGGTGAAATTAAAACCATTTTAAATAAGAGACATCAATGCACTAACATTCTAAATAAAATTTAAATATGCATTAAATATTGATTGCCTCAGGATTCGCTGAAATCGGCATTTGAATGGTTTTCCGCGAAAACCACTTCTGTTTTTGTCCCGTGCGAATGTCATGTTTTTTTGCGACTATCTTCAAAACAAAAATTTTTCCAAAATCAATCTTTGCACCAATTGTAGGGCTTTTGAAGAGCTATAAGTTAAGCCTATTGTGAAAATAAAAATCAGCTTTATTTTACATTTTTTTTTTTTTAATTTAAATGCGTACGATTGTCCCATTCGACGTCATGGAAATGCCCATATCCAAAAAATCTCGAAATCAAGAATTTAAGGATTTTTAAAAACGCTCTTGAATCAAGAAGTTTTGTATTCAAATCAAGAATTTTCTGGTTTATTGAAGTATTGAAACTAAAAGTTCTTGATTTAAGTACGAAAATTCTTGATTTTTCTCTCAGTGTGGTCACTGCCTAGCAGCCGCTCATGCTAAAAAGCTAGGAATCACGACAGCGGACACCTGCAGAAAATGAAAGGAACCAGCAGTTGTAGAAACTCTAGAGCACCTAATCTGCACCTGTCCAGCAATCGCCCCGACAAGATTAAAACATCTGCACTTCCCAAGTTTCACTTCTCTGGAAGAGGGGTTGGCTCGTTCATGCTTTTGCGTTAAGCCGCCAGACATTCAAAATAATACTCAAAGCTAGAATAGAGAAAAAATGCACAGCCGTCGCGACAACTATGTGATATTGGGTGCAGAAATTTGATCAGCATTGTCTCGAAAATTTGAACTTTATTATTGTTTACAATGACTGATCGGTTGACTGAACATAAACATATGGAAATGTTATATTCCTCAATGCGCAAAAAATTCTTCATTATTTCTAGTTACCGTAATGAAAAACCAAATTTTGATATATTTTAGGTTTAATACGGTCGCCGTGGCTTTAAAGTTGCTACATAAAATTTGAATTTTCCCTTTTTATTGCCTTGGAGAGGGTATATTAAAACTGTCCGAATGTTTGTAACGCACAGAAGGAAGCATCTCCGACCAAATAAAGTATATATATTCTTGATCAGCATGACAAGCTGAGTTGATATAGCCAAGTCCATCTGTCCGTCTGTTTCTATGCTATCTTTTCCCTCAGTTTCAAAGCTATCTTAACCAAACTTTGCACGAAGTCTTTTGGTACAAATACGCTGCACATTTGTCGGAACTGGCCGGATCGGACGACTATAGCATATAACTGCCATAGAAATTGGTTGAAGAACTAGTTTTAGTGAGGAAAACTTTTTTGTCTTATACGCAAATGTCCCCAAAACTCGAATATATAAGTTTTCTATGCTTTCCCATGATTCAACTTCGTCCCGACATCAGTGGGTAAAGCGACGCAGCATATAAGAATCATTTTAAGTTAACATTCATTAATAATTCAAATGGATTAACCATGCCTTTGAACTTAAAAGTACCTTTGTGGTAGCTAGTTACTGGATGTTCAGGATACCTTTCAGGTATATTTTTGACATTTAACTTGTACCTTATCTAGGTAAGAAAATTGAGAAACTTTATAATCACTGGGTACTTGTTAAAAAAGTGAAAGATAGAGAAATGTCTAACTAATCCTGATCCTGCAACATTTCTTGCTTAAATATTCATATCTGGGCCACAAATTTGAATTTTAAATTTTTCCCTTACACCAAAATCTTACAACTTTAAATCACACTCCAAATGAAAAGAATTCACCAGACAATGTGAACGGAAAACCCTCTAAAAAAAACTGTGCAGAAAACGGAAAAATCCGCCAAAAAATATGCAATAAATCACCAAAAAGCAGAGACTTTCTCTCTACAATTCGCCTTGCATACCCACACATACATAAATTTGTGTTGCTTACAAGGTTAGTTTGTCAAGTGACGCCCCCGCAGAAATGGAAACTGGGTTAGACAATTCTGTAGATGGGCGACAAAACCAAAAACCAGAAATGCCAATAGATGACGCTGGGCGTTCGAAAAACGATTTACGACACCATGGCGTCGCATAATTTGGATGGAAGAGGGGACTTGGGAATGACGCATCATTTATTACTTGGCACTCAACAAAAATTGTAAAACAGGAAGAGCAGACAAACGGCAGCCACTTTGAACGCGAATTAAAGTAATAAATTCGCTTGGGCTCCCTCTTAACCGACACATGACCCGCTTTGTGCCCACTCATTTGATTTGAAAGCCCCCAGCCCCTCCGCCCCTTCGCACAGAGGCATACCGAGCCGAAGCGAGGAAAAAATGAGTCTGCTGTGGCTTTTTCCACTAAATTGCTTTGCTTTTGCTTTGCATGAGCCCAACATATTTTTAGGCATGCAACATTTTTCATAATGCTTTGACATGGCCTGCTATCAGAAGAAGAAGAAGAGGAGGAGGAAGGGGAAGCCGAGCGCAAAAAGTACCCAGATAAACTGTCGTTGATATCTAAACTCGAAAGTTCCTCCTTTCTGATAATCTGCTTCGTTTTAATGGTGCTTTCCTTTATGATATTTATATGCGCGATATTTATCTCAATCGTTGCGTTTGCCTTTCTTTCTTTCTTTCCGTTTTTGTGGCATAATTTTTGCGGCCTGACAGTTAATATATTGAAAAGGTTTTTCACAAAAAAAAAAAGAAATGATAAAATGTTAGCAAATAAATGGAAATTTACAAGCTAAACTATAAACGAATTTATATGGCGGGTTGCGCATACATAATTTGCGGCAGTCTATAAAACTGGTAGAGTAATAGGTTGTTTATATCTTTTAATGGCCCAGACGGTAGGGGACAGCAGTTAAAATATAAAATCATTGCAAAACGATTATTCTGGCTTACCCAAATTGGCAGGCAACAAAATAGATGACCGATAATTCGCTTACCTGAAAAGAGAAAAACATTGTTAAAAAATTATTATTAATTTTGAGGACCAATTTTTGGTCTATATTTTTTTTTCTAAGCAGCTACTATGTCTTAGTTGGGCAGGACCACCTCAAGCTTACGCTGCTTTCTTACTTTGCCTGGCTTTCTATTGCATTTACAGCTTTCAGCTTGCACTGGACATACTTTGAGAATTTATTCTTCTCCTCGTAATGAATAATAATTCAAACACGCATTCCACACAAACAAGTTAAGATCTAATTAGCATTAAAATGCAATTAGGGCCAATTAAAACACTTGAAATGCCCCCAAAATTATACCACCAATCCCATTGATAACAAAACATGCCATGGCCTCGCTTTCGCTCTCGCCTCGCCTCGACTCCAAAAATGCAAAATGCAAATAATCCACTGGGGCAATAATTTCCAGTTACTTTCTAATCTGCTGATAATATTAGCACTCATAAATTTTCGCATGCTTTCATAAATTGTTCGTGCTGAAATCTGTTCGCCTTTTTTATGCTTTTCTGGCTGGTAATTCTTTATGTTTTTTCCTTACAACAAAAATATTTTTTTTGTTGGTAGCCGGCAGCAGCTTTTCAAATATTCATTCATGCAAATTCATTACGATTTTTTTTTCGCTGCGCGCGGCTGGTTGAGCGGACAGCAAGAAGGGCCACACAAAAATATTACGTATACGACCAAAAACTCGTTGCCTGGCTTCCTCTTAGACGATTGAGTTTTCTTCATTTTGTGTGCTGCTGGTCGACCAGACATTTTTCCACCTTTTTGGAGCAGGCCACGGAAATTCTTAAGCGTGGCGGAAAATATGTAAAGTATATATAAAACGGGCTGCTTGTGTTATTAAAAATACAACGTAGTAAATTAAAAACTAAGAGACGAAGAAAGCACACGGAAAAAATATTAGAAAACTGCAACAAAAGAGTCTGCTGGCAAAACTGCCGGCTTGGCTGCGGTTCCTACGCCGTTCCACCACTTTTATTTGCATTTCGCTTTTGTTTTCCGCACAGTATTTGCCGCTTTTTTAATTTCTCAACAAGCTTTTTGACGTCAAAATAAGCGTAATATTTTTTTAGTTCAAGGAAGGAACGAAGCCAAGAACAGAAATTATGTTTAGCAATGTGGAAGTAAGCATATTATTTCATTATTTTCATAGAGTCGCTCTCTGGTCTGGCTGTGGGTTGTGTATTCTGTAATTATGCAGCAAGTGAAAATGTAAATTTTTTGAAGTGTAATTAGCATAGAGGAAATATGAAGTTGAGGTGGGTAAAATATTAAATATTGAAATTAAAGAAGACATGCTTAAAACAGGTAGAGAATAGTGAACAGTTTTCAAAAATTTTGGAATTGTCCAAGTTAAGTGAACAAAACTAATAATTCCATACGAATGTGTGTTTACTCATTGACCTAAAACTGAGAATTAAAGATTTTCAACTTTCGCTGACATCCGACAAATAGGTACACTGTATTTGTAGCGTTAGGACCATTATTTAATAATAAATTCAAATTCAATTTATTTTGCTGCACATTTATTTTGGTCATACAAATACTTTAAGGTTATCTTCTGATAAAAGAAATTACCACATAGGCATTAAAATCAATGACAAAAGACAAAAACGCACTAAATTCTTTATAACATATAAAACTTTTATTCCTTGCATTTTATTTTCCATTTTAGTGTTTTGGTTTGGATCCAATTGTTGGTTATATAAATATTTGGCTTCAATAATGAGAGCTTTCCTTATTCTCGTGGCTTGTGGGTTTTTTCATTTTTGCTTATCTCTGCATCTCTGCACATTATTTCGTCGATAGCAAGTGCGAAATAAGGCTCGTTGTTTTGTTTTCAAATTTAACTTGGCAAGAAAATTCAAATGAAAAACCTGCGAATAGTTATGGTGGCCTTCAATGATGCAATAGTTGCTACAATACCTAGATGTGATTTGAAATAAGCGGTAGTGGAGGCACCCAGGGTTTGACAGTTTTAGGTTAGTCCTTACTTGCAGTAAAGTTCCAAGTGGAGGCAGATGTAAAACATTATATGAACATATCGTTTGTAGGTTCATCGTGAGCTTTATTTGTGATTTTATAGTAATTTGCTGAATCGACAGTTTGGTAGCTCTGTAGCTATTTGTGATTAGCCAAGTGTGACCATTGAAAAGTTCTCCAGCTCATCCGTTCGACATACGGAATCACTTTGTGCTGGGCCAAGTTCCTCATCATCAGCCTTCTCATATGAGGAGCTAAGGTTCTTAAAAGAGAATCAGCACTTGTTTGTTTATATGCATGGCATACGCACACATTCCTTGTGCCGAGAAGTTGGTCAAAAACTGCCACTTCACATCGCTGCCTCATTGAGTTGCGATGGATACTCCACTACCGCTTTCACTCTTGGCATGCTTAGGACGCCGCCAGCGTACGCTGTTCTTTAACGAAGCCCAACCCGCGTTGCAATGATCTTCTATCAAAAACAATCAATTGTGAATGGCATAATTAAACTAAATAAATACATATACTTTCCCAGATAATTTTTGTCAAGCTGCTGTCATAATGCTGTTTATGGATGAGCTAGGGCCACCTTCTCCTCCAATGAAAAGTTGTTCAGCCTTTTCAAAGTTTTTGTATAGTTGTCCTACTCATTTTAAGACTCCGCGCCACAACACTTGCATGTATATGTGTGTCTACCGCCATGTAGAGTACGAAAAATATGTTGTACATATATTTCACACCTTCGTAATCATCTCTGATCGAGTGACTATCGGGTGCCTGTGGCGTGACACGTTGCTGTCGGGTGGCGACGCTGTGATATCGATATGTCAATTTCGCGCGTGAACTCCAGACCAACTCACGAAACAGCAACTTGCGAAATCCGTGCGAAACCATTTTTTTTATATGGACCTTTTTAGAGTTGAAAGCTTGAAAATGTATCATCACTCAACAGTTGACGTTCAAGGTGCCGTCTGCGAAAACTTTCTTTTGTCGCGCATTAGTTGCAATTCTACCCTAAGTAAGCCACAACCGTCAAATTTAAAAAGTGAAACAGTTTTCACTTACTATCAAGCTGAATACTTTCTGAGCAAACACAAGTCCTTTCAGATCCGCTGAAAAGTCCGATTTTGTGCACAAGAGCTGGATAGGGTATGCGCCCATCGTGATTTGACACGATGCTCTATCGGGAAGGAACATAGTGCGAAAGAGTTTATTCGGCGAAGACCAAATGCGGAACCGTAAAGACAAAAGTAAAGGTAAAGGTAAAATTGGCTATACAACTCCTCCAACGGGGCCATGCCAAGCTTCTCTCAATCTCTGGCGTGTGTGCTTTAAATTTTTCGCACAAGAGAAAGGGACCTACAGTTTAACGCCGGATCGAACGGCAAATATTGAGAAATTGCTTTTTCATGGCTAGTTACTTCCAGCTGGCGCCAATAGCTGGGTGAAGGTGACGTTATGTGTAAAAGCTAGTTTCTAAAGAAAGAAAAAAACTTTTATTATTTGATGTTCAGAGGCGGGATCGAACCCACGACCTCCCGCCCAGCAGTCCAGCACACTAACCACAACAAAAGACAAAAGTAAAAAGCCAAAAGTGAATTCATAAATACTTTTACCATACAGCTGCTCTTAAACGGTAGCAACTGACAATTAGTAAAATCGTGTAGTTGGTAAAAGCGCGGCTTTGATGACCTCATTACTTTGTCATTAACCAATAGATCGGTATCACATCTTATCCACTATGTCGGCTAGACCGAGAATTTGAGAACTAGGAATTAATGGGTCTTCCTGGGCAAACCCTATTTTGAGAATAAATAGTTGCATGACATCCTGGATGTTAAAAAAAAAATAGAAATAAGAGGAACCGATATATATATCCATAAAATGGAAGATGGGTCAAAAGTGATCAACAAACTTTAGCAATTAAATTTAAAGATTTAAAATTTTGCTAAATTTTTGTTTTTTTCCTTTATTGCATATTGTAATAAGAAAGCTTTTCGCACTCCCAGCTCCGTCCAAAAATAGAACAAAATAACTATAATTGAGTTTTCTTGATATCGGAAAAAAAGAAAATTTTATTTGAACACAATGAAACGCCCTACTGTAATATACTCTGTACTTGATGCGTTGGGGCAGCGAACATTCTTTTGGACATATTTTAAGTATCGTTCGTCCTTCGATTCCTTCGGCAAATCTTTAAATAATACTGATATGCATAGAATGAACGAACTGTTGCAGATGTGAAACTTTTAATGGTTTAAAAGTCACACAATTTAATTTAAGATTAACTTATGCATAAGGTTAGTTATAATTAATATTATATGTAATTTATAGTAAGGGAAGAGCATGTCCGCCGCTGTGGGCAAGGGTTAACAAGTTGCGAAGGTTTTTGGAGCCGGATCAGAGGAGCAAGACGAAGGGGAGGAGACGGAGTACCGTTGGAGCGACTGAAGGAACTCGCACTGGCAGAGGCAGAAAAGAAGGCCAGAGGAAATTTCCACTGAACCGGCGACGCATGGCAACAACGGGACCAAGCAACTAATGGCATACAAATGCGCAGCCGAGCCGGGCCTGGGTCTATAAAAGGAAACGCGGCTCAGAAGACGACTCAGTCGAGTAAACGTCAGAGTGCGAGTCATTTTAACCCGAGTGCGCCAGTCCAGTGGGTGATTACAAGCGTGTGTGAAGAAGATCACCGGAACCCTGGATTCATCGTGGGAGATTGACAGAGTGAGTGAGAGTTAAAAAGTAGTTTGGGGTCCTAGCACTGTGCGGTAGATAGAGATAGGCGGCCATCTCTGCCTCCTGTCAGGAAACCAGTAGCCAACAGAACTAGAGCGGTGCGGTGAAAACGAGATCCTGCGAGCTTTGCAAGTAGCAAGCGTGTCCAGGCGAATCGTGAGGCCTGCGCGGTCTGAAAACGGAGCAACGAGGAAATAAAATATTTCTGAAATATTCGCCAAAACAACATTGACCATCATTTAATATTTCGAAAAGTGGGCAACATATAAAGACTTTCAAAATATTTACATAAAGAATCGTTAACGGGCGCCTATATAGTTGTTTGAACAGGGTCCAACTGTAAGCTGTTCTAAACTGTTCGAGTCGAATCAGCTAACAAGGTGTCGGGCAAAAGGTTCCTCAAGAACATTTGAGTCCTTAAAAATTTCATCATAATAGTGAATAAAATATGTATATTTCTCGTTTAATAAAAATATTTGAATATGCAGGAGGTTTTTAAAATGTTATTTTATGAATATATCCCATCCCATCGTTATCTTTATTAATATACATGAACTGTACCGCCGACAGTTGCATTTATACTATCTAAGGCCACCAATTCGGCTTTGGTCTGCACTTTTGTCACATTGCCGTTAATTGTCTGATTCAGAACAGTTAAGGTGAGTTCACTGCCCACCATTACCAGATCCCTGTCCATGACCAAAGGCAAGCTCTTGGGTCCCTCCGAGTTGTTCACCAGCAAAGACTGATTTGAATTTAGCCCTGGCAAAGTCTCCGCTTGAGTGATCAAAGTCTTGGCTTTGACATCAACATTCAAATGTGTACTGGAACGAGTCTTGCGCTTCCTAGTTGGGGGAGCTCGAGTGCGACGCTTCGGCTTGGGCCTGCCTTTGCGCCGGCGACTTCCTATTATGGAGCTGGTAGTTAGGTGCTTCATGAACATATCCTTGGGGGAAAGAGTAGGAAAGGATTTGGAAGGCGAGGCAGCTGGTTGACTTTTAGTGGGTGCGGTGGGCGAGGCAGCTGATAGAGTTTGAGTGGGCCTGGGTTTTAAGGCAGCCCCAGGCTTTGCAGGCAGGCTCTCAGCCCAAGTCAAAGCCACTACGGCTAAAAAGGCAAGTGCCAGAATGCAACGCATGTTGCATGAAGTGAAGAACCAAACTAATTATTCAGCTGCTTCCACGGGGGCTTTTATAGTGCCAAAAGTACTCGCTGATTCACTGACCAAACTTAGGCGAAAAACATATGTGCTGCTTGGCACTCAACACTTATCCATAAGCCAAGTGCCAAAGCAAGTTAAAGACGCTAGAATTACTTTTCCCATAAATAGACCAGACTTTGCGTTTACAAATCAGTTTATTGAGGCAAACTCAACCCATCTCCAAAATGCAAGCGCTGACCATCCTAGCTTTGATCTCGATGTTCGTTTTCAGTACGCAATTGCACCTACATGAGGAGGACTCGCTGAACATAGGAAAAGGTTTGCTGCAAGTGAAGTCCAATCGGTACACAAATCGCCTGGAACGCCGTTCTATTGATGTACCAAATATGAGTTTTCCGGGAGATGCCTATAACGATTTGCTCAATGATGCTTTCAAAACAACCACTGAGGAGATAACCACATCGACTACAACAAGCACAACAACAGCCGTTAAGAGCCACAAGAAGCGACCGGCCAAGGGACGTAGATTGAGAACTAAAACTGCCAAAAAGACTTTGGAGCCACACAAACAGCATCATCATTGAAATTTCTTTTTAATAAATAAAAAAATATAATGACTCAAATTTGAAACTATTTTTCCGGTTCATTCTTTTCTTCAATATGGTGGGAAATGAAAATACTTGCAACCCGTAATTCATCAACCTTTGGAGTTAGTTTTTTGAAAGTGGCAGTGCGTTGATTACACTGAGCGACAAATTTTAACTTTTTTTAAAACTACCGAGATGCACTATGCGGAATGGTGGTGGTTCAGAACTTCTAGTCATAGATCTTCTGGACCTAATGGGGGCGTATGTGGTCAGGTAAAGCTGCTGATCGGTTCAACTTGGCGAACCCAGCGTGATCCTGGTTTACTGCGTCTCAAGTCGACTCACACCTCCTCGTGGTGACCACCGGTAACAGAGCAATGCATCCGCAACGCTGCTGGCTAACGTGAGCGGCGACACGCCCTTCCCTACAGGGTATAATACCGTAAAAAACCGTAAAAAATCTCCATCAATGAAAACTGCGACTACAATGCCTCAGATTCGGACCCCCTCTGACGACGACCCACGCAAACGTTTTAAGGACCACGATTTGAGGATATGCACCTGGAACGTCCGCACCCTCAACAGAGAGGGTGATGATATCGACTTGGTGAAAGTCCTCACGGAATACTCATCGGACGTTACTGCACTCCAAGAAATGCGATGGATTGGATATGGGAGCAAGATAATAACGCTACCAAAAGAGAAGATAGAACAGAAACCACCACCCCCTGGAAGATATACTACAGCGGGCATGTTTCCAAGCACGAGTTTGGGTGCGGCTTTGCAGTGAGTGATAGACTACGCCACTCAACAACATCAGTCTGGAAATCCGACGAAGGATCACTCTTGCAAACCGATACTACTACGGGCTAAGTAGGGAGCTCAAGAGCAGAGACCTCAAGCGAAGAACAAAATTAGCCCTATACAAGTCGCTTATCATCCCAGTCCTGCAATACGGCGCAGAAGCATGGACAATGACAGCAGCGGATAAAGCGGCGATTGGCGTGTTTGAACGAAAGATTCTTCGGAGGATTTATGGACCTTTAAAAGTTGGCGATGATTTCCGCATTCGAAATAATGACGAACTGTATGAGCTCTATGGGGACATCTGGTCAAGCGCATAAAGCAACAGCGGCTGCGCTGGTTAGGACATGTCACCAGGATGGACGAAGAAGCTCCAGTAAGGAAAGCTTATTATTCGAAGGCGGCTGACTACGGAGGAAGAGGCAAGCAGGGGAGACCTCGACTAAGATGGGATGACCAGGTTCGGGCAGACATTGCCAAGCTTGGTGTGACCAACTGGTCCCAGCTCGCACGGAGCAGAAGCGACTGGCGGACATTGATTGCAGCGGCCGAGACCGTCGAACGGTTGTGATGCAAGCATCGGGCCAATCAAGAAGAAGAAGAAGAGAGAGTGCTATCCGAACAAAGTAAATTCCTAGCTGCGTTTGGCTAAATTGATAGCACTTTATTTTTTGAACATCAAAGTTTTTGAAATTGGGTGTGACAACCAAAAAAATGGTCTCATTAGAATTGGGCGAACGGCTGAAGTTGTAGCTGATAACTCAACCCAAGCCAAAGGGGGTACTAGTACTTTGGGTTGAGCCCGGAATGCCTCAAACCAAACCCAACAGGAAGGAGTAAAATAGGGGAGAAAGATTGGGATCTGTGACATAACAGAGACTAAACAGTGACTTAACTTAACAGTGACTAAACAGTACTGTACAATGACTAAACAGTGACTAAACAGTGGCTGAACAGTGACTAAATAGTGATTAAAGAGTGACTAAACAATGGCTTAACAGTGACTTTTCAGTGACTAAAAACTGACTAAACAGTGGCTAGAAAGTGACAAAGCAGTGACTAAAGAATGACAAAATTGATTAAAGTGGATAGAACAATTTAATAATTTTCTCTCACATTTTTTGATAACGGTTTTTGAGTTATGAGCAAAAAGGACCAGTAAACCAACAAAAAATTTCAGTTAATCATTTAATTAACCTAAAATAAGGAAAATTTTTTGGCGAGAGATTCAGCCCTGTTTTTAGAGATGGAACATCAATTGGAACTTCTGGTGCTCCAACTAGATTTTCTAATTAGAAAATGAAATCTCTAGAAGTTCTGTGCCACCAACGATTTTTTCCAGAGATTTACAAACCAACCGTCGGCTAAATCTCTAGAGATTTCTTTGGCACCCCCGAATATGTCAGAAACGCTCAGATCGGATGATCATAATTTATAGCTGGCATTGAAAAATGGGTCTTAGTGATAAAAATTGTAATACCCGTCACTTGTAGAGAAAAAAGCGAAATCTGAGTTTATGCAATTGTATGCTACTGGTGGAAGAAAGCATCGCCGACTCTGTAGAGTATATATATTCTTGTTCACAACGAAACAGCAGAGTCTATATAGCCATGTCCGTCTGTATAAGCACCTAGATCATAGAGACTAGAAGAGCTAGAGAACACAAATGTTAAACACATACCACTTTGTTTGCACGCAGAATAAGTTAGTCTCAAAATGTTTGCCACCCAATAAAAAAGGTGAAATAGCTGCTCATTTGTTAGATTATAGTGCGCATGCCCCATATCTTTAACATGTTCAATTCACAGAAAGACCTGCAAGTATATAGCTAAGAAAAGGCTCTTGTTTCTTTTTAGTTTCGACTTTTACAAACTCATTTATTATCCGTATTCTATGCTATCAATCAGATCTGAAAAATTCTGCTGAAATCGGATGGCTATATCTAATAGGCACATTCTGTCGAAACATCATGAGGACAATCTGTCGGAAAATGTGCCTTCGTGAAAAATCAAAATTTATTTTAACCGGCTCGGGGTCAACACGGCTAATTTTAATTCAATATACCCAACAAAAACCCATATGCAACAAATAATTAGATTCTGGATGATTTTGCAATTATCCAATATCTAACATCTCTACCTTACGATAAAATCAGTTGGAGCTAGCTTTTGCAAGTGTTTTAAAACTTTGGCCCAGACGAAGTAAGCTTCTGGTTTAATTGATAATCACATTGACTCATAACATAAAAATGCAGCCTTATCTAAGAAAGACTGATTCAACAATTAGTGTTTTAAATTCACAAACGGGCTTTTGTCGCTTTCCATGTCTGCTTGGGACTATAAATAGCAAATGCTATTCAAGCAAACTCCATTAATTCGCTTAACCCACTCAAACAGCTATCAGACACTTGCAAAAAATGATTCTATTGTCATTTCTTATTACCATGTGGGTTTTTTGGGTTAGCGCTTCGGCAATGCGGGCGGAGACTCTGAACCATGAACAGGCGGTGATTGCCACAGATGCAGTGATATCTAAAGTTATTGCTACCACAAATAGCAATGCAGCGGAACCGGGAGCTTTGGCTATAAAGCCGGAGTCAGCAAAATTGATCGCGATGGGGGGAGAGGTTACAACCACTGAGATGCCTTCAACCACAACGAAGGGGTTTCATATTAGAGCATTTCCTTGGGGTGCTTATTCTGGGCAACTGCTGGAACAGCAATATTAATGCACACATTTAAATCAAATAAACCCCACAAACTCAACTGTTTAACCGCAAGCAGGCAATTGATTTAGAAATTCCAAGTAAAGGCAATGAGATGGGCATCAATATGGCGTAACACTCTGGATGTTGGCTTCCCTTTTTAAGTTTAAATTCTCAAGCTCTTAAATTTCTTTGGCAGTGAGAGAAGAAACTTTTTCGCCCAAAAGTTTTTTTGGCAGTCAAGTGGCTGTTGTGAATTTTTGCTTCCTCCACATCGTCAGCTGTGTCAACAAGAGCGCACTCAGTTGAAGGTGAAAATTGCAAATGGCAGGAGGCCACATCTGGTGCGAAGTATTTGCATATAGGTTTGGCGAATGACAGTTTGATGGCCGCTTAGCCACAAAACTTAACTCCGAACTTGACTCCACCTGACTGATTTATCAAAGTTCCGTTTTCGCTTTGCTAATGGCAATACGTGCATTAAATATTTATTTAGTTCCGTCGCCCCAAACAAATTTAAAATGCTTTTTTAAATGCTAAATAATTCACACGCGATTCACTTTTTGCTTCAAATGAATTTATGAACAGTTTGTGACATATTTTACTATATAAATTTATCCATTTTGGCGGCAGCTGCAGCATGTATAATTTTTTTGTTGACTGATTTAATCCAATTTTGTGAGTCATTTCTTTTTTTTGAGGGTGAATATTTCAGGCAACTTAATTTTTTTTGCCGTCCAACGGCGTCAGCGGACTGGTGCTCTAATTGAAATCGTCCTGAAAATTGAGAGCACACATTTTAAAGATTAATTTAAATATCTGCCAGACACAATCTGAAATGCACGTAACACAATGGGAGGGTATAATTTAAATTCAAAGCCCTAATGAGGATTTTCTGTAGCTAATTTATGAATCTTTGAACAGATGAACAGTCCTTCCTCCACTTTAGAAAAAACCGTTCTCTTAAGCAACTTCTTTTAAAGTTTATGCTTTAGCTGCCTTCACACTTGTCATATATCTCTAAACAGTCAGTTGGCAAAATTCTCTAAATAGAAACTCTTGTCATAGAGAACGAAATATAATATTATATATAGAAATATTTGACAGATTTATGGCTTTAGCCGTTTCAAAATAAAATACAACGGTTAATTATTATTCAAAAATCAACACTTACAAAGATTTCAAGCATTACATATTGGATAGCAAGGGATTGTCTGTATTGTTTCAAGGGCCTCCCGGTCCTCTAATCAGCAGAACTATTTTCCTTCGCACTCCAAGTCGTTCATTTTAGTTTTTTTAGTTTAGTATTTTTTTTTTCTAATTTCCCTTTCTAGAGAGGTTATTTTCAAAATTGTAAAAGGAACCATGTCTGACCATATAAGTTATGTTGGGTTGATATTACTTGGGCCAAGATAGGTCCGTTGTGATACCATATATTTCCCTATTAAGCCAGGAGTAGTTCCTCCCTACTGAACCATTGTGACGACGGTAAAAATTTTAGTCTATTTCGGACAATTCCGAGAGGTTGAGTAGAAAGGGGGGACCAAGAGTTTTGATTCTTTTTCTACTAAGAGCTGGCAGAGAAGATGTAGATATGTCTCCTCCTCTTGCGCGACGCACAAGCGTGCTGCTCTCAGAAGTGAGATGTTTTCTCAACTTTAGCGCAAAATACTATTAGTACGTATTAGGTTACAAGAGGGCCACGTGAGCCTAGCTACAGCGCGAACCGGAAGGTAAGTCCCTCGTTCCGTAGCCAGGCGGTAGTTTTCATTCCTTGTGATTAGCTTGTCTGAGGAAGAAAGAGAGAAAAACTTCATTACCGGCTGACTCCAGCTTTGACTGCCCCCCCAGACCTCTTCACAGCAAGCAAAAACTTCATGAGAAACTTAATGGAGCTTGCTTCACCGTGTAAATGCGGATCAACACACAGTCGTGCATGACTTCGTCAGGCATTCAGTGAGAATTGGCAAGTGAGTTAGGCTCACAGGGATCATGGAAAGTGCGAAAATGAAAGATGGATTCTCGATGGCTAAGCACTGCAGTTTGCTAAAGATTACACATACTTGGGAAAACATAACACAAAAAATAGAGGAAAGCTAAATTCGGCTCGACCGAAGTTTATATACCCTTGGAGCATGATATAAATCTGCCAGTTTTTTATATGGCAGCTATTCGATATATTCATTCGAATTTGATCAAACTCTCTAAAATTGTGTTGAGACAGATAATATTTATAACTGAAACGTACAAACACGCTACCATTGAAAACAAAAAAGTTTTTCTCACGATCATTCCTATGGCAGCTATATGCTATAGTCATCCGATTTTGATCAGACTTGACAGAATTATGTGTTAGCATATCATATTGATCAGTTACGAGTTTGGGCGCGATAGCATTGGAAACCTAAAGGTTTTCTACGAAAACTTTTTCAGATCTATCCTTTGTATGGCAGCTATACCATATAGTTGCCCGATTTGCATAAACTTGCTGAAATTATGTGAAAACATAAAATTATAACACGAGGTTCCAGGTAAGCGGTTAGGATTAAAAACAAAAAATTTTTCTAACTAAAACTACTTTTTCAACCGATCGTTCCTATGGCAGCTATATGCTATAGTCATCCGATCCGGCCGGTTCCGACAAATGTGCAGCGTATTTGTACCAAAAGAGTTCGTGCAAAGTTTGGTTGAGATAGCTTTAAAACTGAGGAGGAGAGTTAGCATGGAAACATATAAGGTTGTCAAAAAAGTCTTGCGGTATTTCCGCAAGCTTGTCTTTGCAAGCGCGTAGTTCTAGTTGTATTCGTCGCATCGGTTCACGCTAGAGCTTTTTGAAAGCTCTTTCACGCGCTAACACGTGTTTGATTTATTGTTGTTTGTTTTTAGTCGTTCGTGAGTTATAGCGTCGCAAACATGGAGCAAAATAAAGAGAAAATACGGCATATTTTACAGTACTACTACGATAAAGGCAAAAATGCATCTCATGCTGCCAATAAAATTTGTGCAGTTTATGGACCCGATACAGTTTCCATTTCCACCGCACAACGATGGTTTCAACGTTTTCGTTCTGGTGCAGAGGTGATCGAAGATGCGCCACGGTCCGGAAGGCCTGTCGTCGAAAATTGCGATAAAATCGCTGAATTGATCGAAAGAGACCGGCATAGTAGCAGCCGTAGCATCGGCCAAGAGCTGGGCATGAGTCATCAAACCGTTATAAACCATTTGAAGAAGCTTGATTCAAAAGAAGCTCGATGTATGGGTGCCACACGACTTGACGCAAAAAAACATTTTTGCCCGTATGGATGCATGCGAATCGCTTCTGAATCGCAACAAAATCGACCCGTTTTTGAAGCGGATGGTGACTGGCGATGAAAAGTGGGTCACTTACGACAACGTGAAGCGCAAACGGTCGTGGTCGAAAAGCGGTGAAGCTGCCCAGACGGTGGCCAAGCCTGGATTGACGGCCAGGAAGGTTCTTCTGTGTGTTTGGTGGGATTGGCAGGGAATCATCCACTATGAGCTGCTCCCCTATGGCCAAACGCCCACTCGACCTGTACTGCCAACAACTGGACCGCTTGAATGCAGCACTCATGCAGAGGAACCATCTTTGATCAACAGAGGCCGAATTGTCTTCCATCAGGACAACGCCAGGCCACACACATCTTTGGTGTCGCGCCAGAAGCTCCGGGAGCTCGGATGGGAGGTTCTTTTGCATCCACCGTATAGTCGGATCACCAAGTGATTACCACCTATTTCTGTCCATGGCGAACGAGCTTGGTAGTCGGAAGTTGGCCACAAGAGAGTCCTGTGAAAATTGGCTCTCCGAGTTTTTTTGCCAATAGGGAAGCGAGCTTCTATAAGAGGGGCATTATGAAGTTGGCATCTCGTTGGGAACTCGTCATCGAACAAAACGGCGCATATTTGACTTAAATCGCATTATTATAACCAATTTTATGAACAATTGAAAATTCAATAAAAAACGACGAATGAGGCACCCAGGTTGGAGTCAGCATGGTCCACGACTCGGGTTCTTCATCAGACGAGTCGATAAAGCCATGTCCGTCTGTCCGCATGGGCGCACGGAATTTCTAGACAGATACTACTGACATATCAGTTAAAATTATTTTGGGTAATCATTTGGGCTATCATTTACTATTCGCTGAACTCAAGAGACCACTTCGTGCGCACCGTTTTGAATCGATAGAAGAGATATAAACCAAAACGAAGAAGGAATTTAAGTCTTTACCGGAAATGGACCTTGCAGCATGGTTTGAAAATTGGAAAAAAACGTATCTGAGAGAGACTACTTTGAATTGGATGAATGAATGAACAGTAGTATAGTAATTCGCCTTATTGTTAGATCCTCAATGTTGTGGAATGATCAAATGGACGATAGTCTACGGCCGCAACCGTGATGCGCAGCATTTCAGTTCACTTTATATGGGCCATCACTTCAAATATACCCTGATAGTCCTTAATGTACTACAAAACTTGCTTTCTTCTAGAAGTGAACAGCGCAGAATAGTAATATACGATACATATTTATTTAGTACATATTATTTACAGCTTTTTGTCAAATGTTATGACTTCAAACCAAGTCTACGCCAACTGCTTAAAAATGAAAAATGAAAGCAAGGGCAGCAGTACTTTACACTTCGATGTGACTTGTTTATTTGGAGTTACAGTTTTCCATGCACCAAATGTCCCCTCTAATGTACATTGTACATATGTATATGTGTCAGTGGAATCAGGCTATAGAAAATCGTTCAAAAATTAATCTCTGAAATTACTTAGACTACGGAGCGGTATGCTGCTCTGATTTTAATTTGGTGTTCAAATGGTGCAAACGACATAGTGATTAAAAATTGTCCCTATGAGATTTTGTTCCTTCGGCAAGAGCAAACTCAGCTGTCAAGTGCCTCTGCACTCATTTGTTAAGAAAGCCCTCACCAAATGGTTGTTAAACAAGCAACAAATGACTTTCTCAGATGACTGCAGCGATAACTTGCCACATATTTTTAGGTTCTGGTTAAGTAGTCAACATTTGCTTTTAAGAATTTTGCCATATTTTTGAGTCACAATATTTATTATTTCAGCAAAACACACTCACACACACACACACTTTACACTCCTTTCATAAATATTCATTGGCAAAAAAAAATAACCCCCCAGGCAAACGAAAAAAACAAATTCAAAACACATAAAGGAGAAGCGCAAAATTTGTTACATGGCATGAGGGAAATTTTGAGCTCAGTTCTCCTCTGTCGATATGCTTTTGTTTCACATTTTTCCGCTGGTATGCGTATGGGTATTGCTTTTCCAGAAAAATATGAATTGTTGCAGTACCGCAGAATTTTGTGGCGCTGAAAATCGGGCATTAGCGTTTGTTTGATTTAGGTCAAAGCCAGTATTTCCCAGTTGGCGGATGGGGGCGGGTGCGGAGCATTCATTTAAATTTAGATGAACCATTGTGGTGTTTCGTCCTGTGTGGGCTGGCTTTTAATCTGTGTCAAAATATTTTCTCTATATGAATTTTAGCGCTTCGGGAAATGTTTTTCGACATGCGCATATATATACATACATATTTACGTACATAAATATATTGCCACAGTAAAATGCATACGCGTGTGCCATATATTTTCCACAAAACTCCTCCTTTATTTCATGTAGCAAATTTATTTGTGTGAAGCTGTTTTACATATTTGTTTTGTTTTTCAATATTTGATTTGTGTTTGTGTTTGTGTATGTATGTCCAGGGATTAGTTGCCGGCAGTGCCAAAATATGAATTGGTTGCATTAAATTGTAGAGTGCTCGATGAGAGATCGAGGGACTTATGAAGAGATTTATGTGGCAAAAGCTTTTGGCAATAGCATAGGATTATGGGTATGAGGAAGACCAGTAGGAAAGGGATATCCTCTTATTATTTGCCATGTTGGCTAATGTCAAAAAACTCTTTTAATTCTAACTTAT
The DNA here is from genome assembly GCA_018904235.1 of Lordiphosa stackelbergi. Classification (NCBI taxonomy): domain Eukaryota; kingdom Metazoa; phylum Arthropoda; class Insecta; order Diptera; family Drosophilidae; genus Lordiphosa; species Lordiphosa stackelbergi. Next base: position 8,038 of record JAEIFU010000678.1, on the reverse strand, counting down.
CAAGTTCTTTCATGCAAGTGCTTGACTTGACTGAATGTTTATACAGACTAAAACAATAAACAAGAAAGCTTAGGGCACAATTACGGGAAATTAACGATTCCACTCCTGAAAATAAAGGGTCAAAGTAATTTTAAGTTTCCAAGCCGAAGCGTACTTCGAGAAACGGCTCTGTTCGACGATCCCTGAACGGCAAAACCTCTCCATTGAAATGGATTGCCTCAGACTGTACTGCTTTTGCGACCCTTGTATTCGTTTAACTATTTAAACCATTAAACAAGTGAGAAAGTCGGTTAAGCCCGACTATAATGTACTCTGTACCTAGAGTAGGAGCTGAATGCAGTGCTGCTGCTGCGCTCAGCTCTAACTTTTTCTCTCTCTCTCTCTCAATTGAAAATAAACTTGATCTGCCTGCAACTATAAGAAGCATTTGCCCCATACATGTCAAACTTCTATCTCTTACCATCTCTGAGATCTGTTTGTTCATTCGGACGGACGGACGGAAGGACTGACTAAAAAAATTACTAAAATTCAGAAAGAAAATGTCTTAAGTATAGAAATCATTTCTACATTTTAGGGTAATTTATTCTCTTAACCGGTTCAAAACTGATCCAAGAAAATATACAACTCCATATTACAAACTGAATTTTCTAACATATAGAAAAAGAAGTTTCAGAGTGTAGGTTGTAAATAAGGAGTTCGATATTTTAATGGATCAGGACCGTTATCAAACTCGTTTAAAAGTAGTTCATGGCCATATTTCAGAAAATATTTGAGCTATAAACTGACTTGATGTGTAGGTTGTAACTATGAACTAAGCCGAACCAGCCGGCTGAACCAGCTCAAGTGTGGTTCAAGTCCACATATCAGAAATTCTTTGTGCTGTGATCTGTAAAATTTGTCTGTAGGTTTACACTGTGAGTGCTAGATATTTTACATTTCTCAAAAATTTCTTAAGCTATGAACAACAAAAAACAACAAAAACAAACAAAGGCTACAGCTGGTTATGAAATATAGTTGAACCTCACACGTGCGTCGATGGATCCAGATCGGTTAAGCGGTTCTTGAGATAAACGAGATTTTTGATTTAACTTTCCGCCCTCGTAACTCTACTTCAATAGCGATTAGGAGACTACAAATTTAGGAGAGTTAGTTTCCTCTTGATGGTAATTATTTATTATTTCTAAATCGAATTAATTAGGGGAGACTGGGGGGTTGTGATAATAGTTTTGTTTTTCGAACATAACTTCGCCAAAAATTAATATTTTAGTTCTGTAAATTTTGTATTTGAGGTTAAAAAGATGCAAGTTAAGCCTCTTCCTCATCATTTCGTTTAAAAAAAACATGTTTAACAGTGTTCCTGCGTTCCTTAGTGTGACCATCCAAAAGTATGCAACATTTTTTTAGGGTGGTAGGGGGAGGGCTGTGGTTCACTTTTTTGCTCATAACTTGAGAACCGTTCATCCGATCTTTATCATTTCTTCGGCAAATCGATTCATTTTGCTAATTACTAACTATCTCTAGAAGGTACGAATCGTCTATCTTTAAAACTGTAGGAGATATAACGTTTTTTCCAAATTGCGGGGGCGGGAGGGGGCGTGGCCAAAATTTGAAACAAACTTGATCTGCGTGCAGATAAAAGAAGCATTTGTCCCATACATGTCAAACCTCTATCTCTTACCATCTCTGAGATCTAGGTGTTCATACAGACGGACAGACGGACGGACGGACGGACAGACGGACAAGGCTAAATCGACTCGGCTGTTGATGCTGATCAAGAATATATATACTTTATATGGTCGGAAATGATTCCTTCTGCCTGTTACATACTTTTGCACAACTTTAGTATACCCTTTTCCCGAGTAACGGGTATAAAAACGTGATTTTTGACATTTCGAAAATTTGTGGGGGGTTGTGAGCCACCCATTTAAAAGTTTAAAATTCGTGTTTTTAAGCAGTTATTCTTTATTAAATAGGAAAAATTTACAATTTTTCTCATATTCTGAATTATGAAATATTAATGAAAAGTGAAAATAGATTGACGGCAGCGGGCTTGTTTTCTTTTATATACGAGCACTTTTTGGTGGTGGCTGTTCTTTTGTTTGCCTTTTTTTAATGTTTTTTTTTACTTCTTTGGAGCGTTTTTCCTCTGTTTTATTGCGCATCATTGCAATATTCTCTTTGCAAGTCAAAACCGACTATTTGGCAAAGTGGCTCACAACCCCCATATATCTCACTTTTTTTTAGTTGACGTCACATAACCAAAATATAATTTTTTTTAAATTCATATTTCTATCAAAAAGGCAATTGACCAAAGATATTTCCTTCATACTTACTTTTGGCGTTACGAAAAAAATTTTAATTAATATTCACAAGTCAAAAATGAAAAAAAAAAACTTTTTTTTTTTAAAAAAATCGCGTTCTGGTGCACAAACTTAAAGAACGTGTTGACTGATAGGTTGCTTGCCAAAAGTTAGGTAATAAGAAGGGAGACACTTGACATAAACAAAAAGTTGTAATTTTTTTTTTTTTTTTGTGGCCAATATTTGCGTGGCTCACAACCCCCAGTGGCTCAGAACCCCCCATTCTCCCCAAATTTTAAAAAAAAATATTTTTTTTTAAAGAATTAAAATATACCAAAAGAATGATTAAAATTAAAAAATAAATAATTTTATTTTATTACCAATATATATATTTTATAATAACAAGAGTATATAACCGCAGTCGTTGTGTATAACAAAACAAATTGGGATGTAAGAGATAGAGATGAGGTATAACAAATAACAAAAATATTGTATACCTGGTACTTCTTAATAAGATGTTTTACTTATTCGTGGTGGACCACATTCCCAATTTTTTTCTAAATTTTTACTTTTTTCATTTATATTGGGTCTTTCCAGTGTTGTCGAGAGTGTGAAATTTCTATATTCAGATTCACAACGCCAGCGTTGTTGTACCGTCCGCGGTGGCTGTGATTTTAAATGCTTAAATTGTCAGAGTCCGGCTTTTTCATCGCTGGGTGGAAGTGAAATTCAATTTTTTCTGGGAACTATTTTTTTCCTTTTCATCGTCTAGTTTTCTGAACCGACTCACTGCGCCTTGGTTGGTTGTAGCTAGAGTCTAAGAATACATCGATGCTCCGTACACGATGTTTTGGCAGTTAAACATCGATGTTTTCGATGTTTATAGTAAAATTGATGAAACATCGATGTTTATTTCAAGGATTTTGAGAGTCTGGTGATGAACCTTCCCTAAAGCACTTCTTTGCTTGAGATTTAATATAAATAGAATTGCTAAATCAGAACCGCAATTTTTATTTCTTTTTAAGTCTCTTTAAAATTGTACGAATTATATATAGTCACATTAAAGCCAAATTTTGGCTTTAAGGTCCAGCGTCCGGCAGGGTCTTTCCAGCTTCAACTGAATATTTTATAGCCACTTCCCTCTGGTATGATCAGCCAAGCTGTCTGTCCAGAGCTGGGCAGACTTAGAGTTCACTTTCCACTTTTTGTGTGTTTCGCTGCATTTCGCATATTATTAAGATAATTATATTTTCTCGCAAAAATTTGCCAAGTGGCATCTTAAAAAAATGGTAATAATGTTAAGTTTATATAATAGTGGAGGCTTTTTGGAGCTGCTTAGAGTTTGAGCAAAAATTGTAGATAAATGGTCAGACAGAAGAGAATATAAACATTCCACCGAGGAGCGACATTCCATAATGCTAAAAAAATTATTTGTAGTTTGACAGTTTTAGCTTTTTTTCATTGGTCACAGTACGAGATCTGAAAACTCCGTCATACAGCATCACACGAATTTAAATTCGTCGAACAAAAATCCGCTTTCCCACTAACCAGGCAAATAACATTTTTCACGAACAACATTTTCACAAAATCGACACGAGTTAACATGAAAATATGGCAACGGAAACTAACACAATCATGGCCTAGATGGCGATACAAATTAGCTTAAAGCATTATTTGATCATTTTGGGGGCTTTCAATGAATTCCAGCACAATTGCCCATTTGGGCACGTGTTCACTCTTTACAGATATTTTTGACAAATGATGTTCGTGTAATTGTTCATCCATTGACGAACATGTTCGCACGAACACTCGCAAGATAGAAACATCTCTATTCTCTGCGAACAACACGTCGTACAAAATACTGTCACGAACACCCACTAACGTCGAACATTTTGACGAGCTGAACAAATTTGTCGAACGAATCCGTGTGTGGATGGGCTTCTTAGTCGCAGGGAAGTCGAAAGATTTTTTGAACTATAAGTGTTAAAAATCATGGACTACTTGGATTTTTTCTGTAGCATCTAAATGGGCTTGGTTGCACAAGTTGTAGCAATAAATATCGTCGCAATTGTTCGTTAAAGGACAAAAATTACTGTGGTGTATCATCTCAGCCTCTTTAAGATCATTGCGATGCGAATTCAAGCTAACTGTGACTCGCTTACACCAACAAATTTTCCCAGAGACAAAAAATTGCAAAATTTTCCCATGATATGTAAAGTGTCTTTCCAGCCTTACCGGTTGTATAATTAGCCCATTGCTTCCCGCTCTCTACCCCAAATATTAAGCCCAATCCCTTCTCTTTGGTAAAGTCGGACGTTGCCTGCTTTGGTGCACTTCATTTAATTTCTATATCTTTTTATGTGTCGGACCTTTTAAAATAGTTTTTTTTAATTTATTTTAACCCATGTCCCAGGATGTTCCATTTTGCCCAACAACAATTTATGGCTAAAATAGTTAATGAACTGAAAAAACTGCATGTGTCAGCACAGAGCCCATGAATTGTTTTTTGTTAAACAAATGGCCAGAATGTGGTTTCTGCTGTCGATGTGTGGCCGTGCTGGTGGCGGTTGCATCTGTGATTGGCAGTTGCATTGATAAGTACCGCAGACCCATAAAATTGTGCCCGGTACACAAATAACATTTATAAAAGTTGAGTCAAAATGTTGGAAAACAGATTCAGTTTGTGATTGTCGTTTTGGGTTTACAGTACGAGCATTTGCTATAAATTGTTTCTCACACTTTGCCTAAGCATTCAGTTCACTTCAACAGATCGATCGAGATGATGCGACTCTCAGCACTATTTCTGCTTGCCTGGGCACCTACTTCATTGGCTTGGGCCGATCCGGAAGTGAATGGCACTCATCCTTTATTTGCATTTAATAGAAATTTTTCGACTGTGAAACTGAATGATTCCAACACGATGCCAGCCAATGTAAGCTACTTTCTAGGATTAGCAAACGCCACACATTTGCCACGCTCTGGAACTACACGATTCGGCAACAGGAGCAATGTTGCTGGCAACTCTACCAATCGTTTCTTTGGCGATCAAGAAGTCTACGACAATTCCAGATATTTCAGGACCAGAGCACCAAAACTTTTTATGGATTTTGTCAGCAATTCAACCAACTTGTCATCCTTGAACACTACGCCACCTACTACTACCACCACAGCATCCTCAAAGATACCATCTGATCCCCTGACAGCATCTGCTGTAAATCACAATGTCAGTTCTACAACCATAGTCATAGAGGCTAAGTCAGATTTCAAGTGCATTTGCAGTGGTTCAAAGGAACTTAGACTAGAGTTGAGCCTAATGCTACTTGCTCTGATGCTGATGATCTGAAAGAATCTTTGAGAGTTACATCATAGTTTTATTCAAGCAAATTCATACATACGTATAAATATCCAATTATCTGTGACTATTTAAGATAAAGTTATACGGAAAATAATAAATGGTTTAAAAGGAAACTATCTTTTAAAGAGAATTGGATTAAAATTCATTGTAAAACATCCGTTTGGAAGATTTCCTTCCAAAAATCGGTATAATTTAATTTAGAATTTTTTTTAGGTCTTTTGATGACAACCTTTGCGCCCACAATCGTAACTTGTGGGTGGAATCTTTGGAAGAAACAAACTTCCTGTTTTTCAAGGAAGTCAAGCTTTGGGCTGACCGACATGAGCTATTCCAACCATTACGAAAACACAGCCAGAGAGCTCTACCAACACCAATTGATGCTACGCCAAGCATCAAGACTTGACGTGTACAGACATGAAAAAGGTTTCGGTTACATTAAATATTGGGTTGCCCAAAAAGTAATTGCGGATTTTTCAAAAGAAAGTAAATGCATTTTTAATCAAACTTAGAATGAACTTTAATCAAATATATAATTTCCATTTTGTTCGATAACCTTTTGCCATCTTCCCGGCAAATTTTTGTATTCCACGCTCATAGAACTTCTGGCCTTTATCTGCAAAAAACTGAACCAAGTGCGATTTTATAGCCTCATCATTGCCGAAAGTTTTACCATTTAAGGAGTTCTGCAAAGATCGAAATAAATGGTAGTCTGATGGTGCAAGGTCAGGGCTATATGGTGGATGCATCAAAACTTCCCAGCCAAGCTGTCCCAGTTTTTGCCGGGTCATCAAAGATGTGTGTGGTCTGGCGTTGTCATGATGGAAAATGACACCTTTACGATTGATCAATTCTGGCCGTTTCTCGTTGATGGCTGCATTCAATTTGTCCAGTTGTTGACAGTAAACATCCGAATTAATCGTTTGGTTCCTTGGAAGCAGCTCAAAATATACCACACCCTTCCAATCCCACCAAACAGACAGCATAACCTTCTTTTGGTGGATATCAGCCTTTGAAGTGGTTTGAGCTGGTTCACCATGCTTGGACCATGATCGTTTTCGATTAACGTTATTGTAAACAATCCATTTTTTCATCTCCAGTTATGATTCGCTTTAAAAATGGATCGAATTCATTGCGTTTAAGATGCATATCACAAACGTTGATTCGGTTTGTTAAATGAATTTCTTTCAATTCATGTGGTACCCAAATATCAAGCTTTTTCACCAGTCCAAGACTTTGTATGTGATAATGAACGGTTGATTTTGGTATATTTAACTTCTCTCTCCTATCTCACGCTCAGTTACATGACGATCCAATTCGATTAATGCTTTGATTTGGTCATCATCAACTTCATTTGGCCGACCTGAACGTGGCTCATCTTTAAGTGAAAAATCTCCAGAACGGAATTTGCGAAACCAATTTTGACACTGTCTTTCTTTTAAGGCTTTATCACCATACACATCACGTAACTTTTTAGCAACTCTCTCTGCGCTTTTTCCTTTACGGAAATAATAAAGTAAAATATGACGAAAATGCTCTTTTGTGGACTCCATATTAAAAAGGGCGCCAATCAAACAAATGTAAACAAAATTACGCGCACTTTTTTTTCTAAAGCAAGCTAATAGTGACAGCTAATAACTGACAAAAGAAAGAATGCAATTACAGAGTCACAAGCAGTTAAAAAATTATAAACGCCGACTATATGAAAAATCCGCAATTACTTTTGGGCAACCCAATAGAATACAACTCACCCTTAAGTCTTCTGTATATTGTTCCCTCCTACACAAAGTAATCAGTGGGTATATTTAACCGATATTGTTGGTTGGGGAAAAGGCACCCAACAAAATGTATAAAAATTAACCAAATTGTGGAGTAACTTTCACGTAAAGCTTTACGTAAGAGGAACTATTGCTATGGTAAATCTAACCAAAAATCTCGTTTAAAAATGCGCCAACCGACCTTAATAAGTAATATTTACAGATGTTTACAGTAATTACTTTTCTTATAAGTTTTACAGTAATTTGACCATACAATTGGTAATTTGACATCTGTTACACAACAGTAAAAGTAGGGTGGAATACTATTTTAGCTGTCACAAGTTGGCAATCTACTAGAGCTCATCCCAGAGCAGAAGAGGCAACCCTTATTACTCCCCCACCCACCAAATTTGGTTCTGAAACAATTATTGGAATTAACAAATATTTATTAAACTTGAAGCTTTTACTTACTCTGGGGGATTCGAACTCAGGGCCATTGGTCTCAATTGGACGCACGTCTTTACCAGTTACGCTACGAGCGCGTTAAAAGCTTACCTCCCAACATATTACTTGTACTAAATCTGCCTAAGCATATGCCCCAAAAATTTCTTGAATATCCATAAATGAGA